>JAANDH010000414.1:108807-141065 GCA_011799765.1 Nymphaea thermarum
GAGTGGCTCGGTACCCTAGGCGGGTCTCCCTATTTATATCCCACTTTGTGTAATTGTTGATTAAGTGGAAAATATTTTCTCTCTCCTAGGGTTGCGGTTGTGCACCTAGGTAGAGCTTCCCGTGGTTTTTTCCTCGTTTGAGGTTTTCCACGTACATCGTGTGTTTCTCTTCTCTTCTTCCTCTTCGTGGTTTGCGTTTTTACACTTTTCAATGGATAAAACTTGAATTTCCCATGCTTTAGAATATTCAGGAGCATTTAATTCAGTTTTCATAATTTCTTCCCCTTAAACTTGTCTTTAGCATAATTTTACTTTGACGGTGCAAGTAAGAATATAGAGCAAGATGACAAACTTTATGTTTTGGTGAAAGAGTTGTAAAAGGCAAATCTATTTGGAATTCTGGATATTTTCCTTTTTTCTTAGAGTTGGATGTGCATTTTAAGTTCCTAAATTTGATTCCTATGTTGATCATGAGTTTCTTGAGGTACATATGGATTTCTTCTAGTATAAACAATAGGATTATTAGGTATTTCACTTTGAGAATGTATTTGATTAATTTCATGTTCATTATTTACGACTAGGTTGAAGCCAGCAATACAATCAGTTCCATATCTAAAAGTTGGTAAAATAGAAAATAGTAATCCACAATCTCATTATTTGTCTTAGGCTCATTAATTCCACTTTCACTTTCAATAAAACTAACATTTCTTGAATAAAAAAAAATTATTGTTTTTGACTTCATGACACTTAAATTCTGTTTACTTTGATTTCGTAGTGGGAACTCGGTTCATTTGATGGTAGGATCTGAATTCAGCTGATATTATCTGAACCTGTATGCAGTTACATTATGTCCAACTGGGTCAGGCTTGGTAATGCCTGGAAACTACTTGAACTTTCTTTCTCCCTGAAGATTAACCATTGGGATAGACATGGACTTGTTTTAGCAACATTAGGAAGTTAATCATAAAGTTGGTCGACCTTAATATCCTCTATTTGTTCAGTTGTTATTCTGAAGCTTGTGTAGTACTTTCATGGTCACACATCTGCAGTTTGGCTACCTTAGCCTCATTTCTTGAATTGTGAAATTTGTTACATTCAGCAGTCCTTAATTAGGGAACTTTGTTGGGTGTCAATCATATTTGTCAACTATTGAGTGACAAACTCCTATTTTCCCTCAATGATCTCAATCATATTTACTAAGTTATGCAATAACTGATTTAGTATGTGATTTTTAAATTCCATAGTTATATCTCCTGGATAGCCATACAAGTAAATTAATTTATCTAGTTGTCATTCTTGATATTACAGGTCTGTGTATATTGTTTATACTATGCTTGGAGATGTCTGCCTTTTTGTGGTTGGGAAAGATGAATACGACGAACTTGCATGTGAGTTTTTCAAACATACTTGCATCTAGGGTCCCTACTTATTCTTAACAATGTCTCACTGGACTTAGGGACTTTAACACACTATCAGGTTGTTGTACTGATGTCTTTTTGTTGTCTGGGCCTCAGTGACAGAAGTCATATTTGCAATAACTTCTTCAGTAAAGGATGTATGCGGGAAACCCCCCACAGAGCGCCTCTTCCTGGACAAGTATGGAAGGATCTGTTTATGCTTGGACGAAATTGTGTGGAAGGTTTGGTTTCTCTATGACAAAATAGTGATGGTTATGGTTTTGAATTGCCTGATATGCATTAACTCTAGTTTTCATTTGAAAGTCCAATAAAGGTTGCAATTCCTAATAGATTGAATTTATTTGTGTATCTTGACACTCATATTTTTACTTCGAAGCGTGCTTGTCAGTTATAAGATAGATGATTGGGCTATGACATTTTACTGCCAAGTAAACATTAGTACCTTATGCCTTCAATAGGTCCACCAGAAAACTACATCTTGTCAGAACCTAGTTATATATATATATATATATATATATATATATATATATATATATATATATATATATAGGTCGGATCCTAACAACGCAGTGTTGTGACAACTGGGAGGGACAAACCCCTTTGTCTCTCGTTAAATGCTCAATGCTCAACAATGAGCATTTAATGGGAGTGGTTTGGTTTTCGAGTTGTTGTAGGTATAACATTTCACTTTGTAGACGTTCAATCTTCAAGCGCCAAGTCTGTTATTTCATCTTGTCCAAATCAAAGGCAGGGTGACAATGTCTACTTTTTCTGAAATAAAAAAAATATTTCTCGTTCTTCAAAAAATGTTGAAAATTTAAAGTCTCAGAAGTGTTCATGTTAGAATTTCCTTATTGCCATACAACTTTTTTTCTGCCCATTAAAGCATGATGGGAATATCTTTTTAGCTCCTTATGCCATACAACTTTTTTATCATTTTAAACATTTTTTGAGGGGAGTAGGAGTTATAAATCTGTTGACAAAAGTACTTTAATCACCTTATTGATGTCTGAATATATGATATTGCTTGACTAATGCTGAGGACTACAAGAGCAGATCCGCTATGTCTGGTTTTTTTTCTTAGGTTTTGTGTGTCATACTAATTTTTCTCTTCCTCCATCTATTTTCTGTGCTCTTTTGAAGGGACTGTTGGAAAACACAGAGAAGGACAGAGTGCGAAGGCTTATCAGGCTAAAGCCTCCAACCGAGGTCTGAGTGTATACTCTGGATATCGAGAGACTCCTTTGTATTCTTCTGTATGGATGTATCTGGAGCAGGTTTAAGGCCATCTACTGAACGTTGAGCATTGATCTGATCAAAGCGAATACCTGATCACGTGATTTTAATTGTCATCACAAGTAATTTTTTTTTTTTTTTTTTTTTAACTTGCCCAATATGTTGCACGATTGTACTTTTCTTTCGTTGTGACTGTATAGGAATTGAATACGCTAAGACCTGTTTTTTGAATGTTTTTTCCACGCAATAGGATGTGTACAATATGAGTAGCCGCTCATGTGACTTCATACGAGACTTCAAACGAGTCGTCTGCATTTTTTTTTTTCCTTGATATTGCACGATCAGTATTTCTATTGCACGATCATTAATATTCTCAGTGCATGCGATAACTAAGTGCACGATGCTTGCCTCAAGAGGTGTAGTACAGTCGGGCGACAAGGTGGTTTACATTTAAGAGGTTTGAGGTTTGAATTTCATAGGTCATTGTTGTGTTTCGTGATTTTTGTGTGCTATTTTTTTAGGCTGTGAACGGTGGCAAGTGCGGCACTCGAAGTCCCCCAAATAAGTCAGAATCTTGCAAGGGAGACTTTATGCAGAAATGGTTTTCCTTAAATAAAAGAAATTTACTATCCTCTGTTGGCTGTTGTGTGAATATTTTTTTTCTTAAATAAACTAATAACCCCACACTAGGAATAGCGCAGTCGTGGCTCGATAAAGCTGTACCATTCCTTGAAAAGAATAGCTGCTTATGTGATTTTGAATGTCAACACAAGTTCTTGTTTTGAGCTTGCCCAATATGTTGCATGACTGATGACCTTGTATAGGAATAGTGATAATATTTTTTCATAAAAACTAACAATACGTATTGATATCCGTAGACTCTTGAATTTAGTCTCCCTGATGTAGAAAGACTATATACGCTTAAAAAATATTTTCATACTGGATTGTTTAGATCTATAAATTGTGCTTCTAAATGTTGAAATTAGAACAATTCCGATTACCACTAGGTGGGACGTGCAATCAGCTAAGGAAGAAAGGGCCAAGTTGTAAGTTGTAGTAGCATATGGGAACTCTTGGTGGCTGTGAATGTTCTCTCTCTCTCTCTCTTTCTCTTTTTTGTGTAGTTATCAACATGCCAATTGGTGCTGATGCCCATACTTACTCTCTCTATCTTCTTATTGAAACCCTTGGTAGCTGATGATGCATGAAATGCATCATATTTTTGAGTAATTTGTAGGATTTTAAGGTTAAAATTCCAGATCTTCATTACTCTTATTGATAAGAACTTATGTTTCAATTTGGTCTAAAATGGTACTAACATGGAGGAGACATCAAATTTTTAGTGTTTTTTAGCAATTTATAGGAGATCTGGCTCCAAGAGTTGCTATTGGAGGGTTCTCCATAGTAGCTTTTTCCGTCCAACAGGTTTGGTGAGGGTTATCCCGGCCGGATTTCCATCTTCCTTAACCAGCAGTCTAGTGTTAGTATAGAGCCTGTTTGACAAACAAAACAATATGTAATTGTTCCATGAATATGACTAAAAAAATAGAGCCTAGCATAAAGATGAAACACCTTAAAAAGTGTTTTATAAATCTGCTTCACAATTTTAGGTAGGGATGCCAATATATCTTATTTGGATTGGAATCATTTCAAAAAATTCAGATATGGAAAAAAAAAATTAATATTCAAATTTAAGAATTGACATCGATCGGTTTTGGATTCAAATATACATAAAAATCTAATTGGATTCGGATAGGGATTTAGATAAGATTTATTTTTAAACAAATATTCTATATGTAACAATCTTACATTTTGAAAATCGACCAAATTCGGTTCAAAATTTGAATTTGGATTCAGATATGAATGTAACAATCAGATTTGGCTTGTGAAATCAAAGTTGGATTTATATATGACCTTTCTTTGTCCTATTCGAATTTGAATATGTCAATATCTAAAAAAAACGGATACGGTTATGGGTATACCTGATGTAAATCCGATTCATTGACATCAAGAATACTAACAAACTGTTCCATTTGCCAAATGGGCCCATAAGATCGTATATTGCTTCTTGTTATGTTCCTTCTTTTCACTGATTCGTCAGCATGTTTAATTTTATTTGTTTTTCTTCCTATTTTATCATATATATGTACTAGTTTTTATGGCTGGTTTGTTTTTGCAATGAAGCCGTTAGTGGATTCTTACCACCCGGCAATCCTCCTTGTTTTTCTTTTCCCAACGGCTCTTTACCATCCTTTTTATTTGCTATTTTACTTGGACTTTCAACATGTTGAAGCCGTAGACTAGTTGTGTTATAAATATGTTATATGATGGATGTTATGTGTCTAATATGTAATAATATAGATATTATGTATTCCTTGAGGAGAAGAGGAGAAACCAGCGGCAATGGCCACAACTCTTTGCTTCGATCCTATGTTAGTCTAGTAAACATTCTGATTTTTATTTTATTTTAATATGTGCTTTGACATGCTGCAGTCATAAACCCAGTTGATGGCCTGAAAATGTCGCCGGATTAGGAGTCGATGGCCGGCCATTTTCACTATGTTGCATTTTGTTATTCATACCTTGCTCATGTTCACGTGCATGGTGTATGCATCCGGTATTTTATTCTTATGTATTTTCACACTCATCGATTTACACGCGCATTTTAAAGAAATTGAATTGCATTGGTTAGTAAGTGTAGCACATTGTGTTGGAATCCGTTATGGTTGTCACGATTAAGTGAATTATTTCTTTGAACTGTCTCCAAACAAGCTTTTTAAATCTTAAAAGAATTTTAAGAACTAAAAGTAAGAACTACAATAATTTTAAGAACAACTGCGTTTGTTAAAGTACATGTGTTGATCACATAAATAACATACTTAGAAAATATGGACTTTTCCTTATAAAATGACTAAGTAATAATCAATTTTTCATGTTTATTTCTAATTTTTGGAACATGATATTGATAATTCCTGAATGTCTTTTGAAGCGCGTCTCCAAAACGCGAATTGTTCATACTGCGGAGGACCGAGGCATGGGTGGGAACGATGGGTTCCTTCAAGATAGAAATCTGCTCGGAAAAATATCAAAGAACGGCTAGAGAGCAGTAACAGACGACCAGTCCCGCTTCTTTTCGCGGCAATGTCCCGGCGATGTCTGCGAGCGTCTCGCTACCCTCACGCTTCACGTTTCTCCTCGAATCTCACCGTCTCCGTCGCGAGAACTGCACTGCCCATGCTGTGGAGCACATTGGTTCGTCGAAGATTTCCTCGGGAACCCCTACGCGTTTGATATGCGGTCGAGTCAGACTTCTAGGCGGACCACTCAGAAGAAGGAACAGAGTTACCGCTGGTGTTTCTGCCGATTCCCCTGAGAATTTGATCGTCGATGGTGGTGGTAGTTCCGGTAGTGATGACTTAGAGGAAGCGAGGCATGTGGTCGTTGATATTTTTGTAGGTTTAGGGGTGTCGAAGAACGAAGCGCTAGAGATTTCGTCGAAATGTCCGGCATATATTCAGACACTTGTTGGAAATGTCAGAGAATTGGATGAATCTGGGTTATGGAACTCGTGGCAAATTGAAGAGGGGGATGCGGGTAGCCTCGGTTTCCGAAAGAAGGTCTGGTACGTAGCTAAAGAGAAAGGAGATAATGGTCTAATCCCTTTCTTGGAGAGCATTGGTTTGAGCTCTTCCACCTCTACATACGTTGCGCGTTACTTGTCCGGGAAGGTCGGGCTCGTCGAGCTTGTAGAGAAGGTGTGAGATTTGGGTTGTCATCAGCTTCGATGATTCCGTCTGTTCTTTTTAGCTCTCTGATTGAATTTAAAAGATTTTCACCATGATTCCATTATTAGAGTAGTTCATGCTTTTTATAGTCTGTGAGTTCAAATTTAAATTCCCTTCTCAGCATGCTTCTGTAAGCAGACTTTTGTCGCGATGCTCTGGGCACTCGGATATAGTTGAAGTCGGTTTTGGGTCAAAAAACAGTTGCTTTTTTCCGTTTGTTAGGTCGGAGTGATCAAAGTTTCGAACTTGTAGGTTCTTGTATTTTGCACCTGGTTTGGAGACTTTTCTTATTTGTTCTTTATTAGCAAATTCTCTTCTTTCCAATTTTTGCACATCAAGCAAGCCATGTAATCAAATTATAACTGATGAAAATTTCTGTTTTTTTTTTTTCATTTTCCTTGTTTTAAAAGTTTATTTTAAAAAATTAATTTGAATTCGTCAGGTCTCGACTTGGCCCCATCTTGTCTCGCCTTTGCCTCGAAGCACTAAGCACTGACTAGCGCTTTAGGCAAATGAGGTCATTACGTTTTGGTCATTGATCAAGACAGTGCATTTTTAGGTATCTATCTACAGCACCTGACCGGCATTTATCTTTCCTGGGATGCATATTTAATCGGTCTGTTGACTAATGTTCTGGTTTTCAATACTGAGTTTTTTTGTTGGAGTTTGTTGGGTTTGCCTGTTTTACTGTTCTTGGTTTTGGTTTACTTTCTTAATTATTTCATATTTTGTAAATTTACAGGTTAAGTTTGTGAAGGAAATATTGTTTTCTGAACGGGACCGAGTGAAATTGATTGGAAAGAATGCTCGTCGCATGATGAAGCACTTCTCTATTTCTGCTGATGATGATGTTCAAAGAACTTTGTCATACTTTGAGAAGGTCAGTTCAGTCTATGAATTTTCCTGATGTTGCTTGATGATTCTTTCAATATGTCACCTTTTTACAATTGTGTTTATATTTGATAAGGTTTGATTTCCTTGTCTTTGATACTTCTTCCATGTTTTAGATGGAAGCCAGGCGTGGAGGTTTAAACATGTTGGATCAAGGGGATGCCTCTTTTCCTTATCTTATTGAATCTTTTCCTCGTGTACTTTTGCTGTCGATTGATTCCAGTATCAAGCCGTTGGTGCAATTTTTTGAAGAAGTTGGTGTGCCAAAAGGACTGATTGGAATGATAATCTTACTATTTCCTCCCACTATCTTTTACAACATCGAGAAGGATATTATCCCAAGAATAAAGTTTTTTGCAAGGGTAATCTGATTCTTCTTGTTTTTGTACCATTTTACTTTCCTGGTTCTATTTTTTCAACACCAAATGTGTGTAATGAAACTCTCTTTAGGAAATATTGAGTTATGTCTCTACATAATTTGCATACAGTTTACAAGCCACAGCACCTGTGATTCATGCATATTGCATGCATGCATATGATCACACATGCACCCACCATTCCACCAACCCCCACACACACCCGCATACCACTAAGAGATGCATATACATGGATGTATTTGTGCATCTAATGAGACATGATGCAATAACCTGTAGTCATTGTTTGCCAAATCTAGCAGCAATAGATAATTCTTTGACAAGGTGCTTTCTAATCATGCACCAAACTACTGGGGAGGTCGTTAGGCGCTTGTTTGTTTTTCTGCTTCTCCAATGTAAATAACCCAATCGATCATGTTTCTGTTCAGGTCGGCATAGAGGACAAAGAAATGGGAAAGGTGCTGGTTAAGTACCCTTGGATTCTCTCAAATTGTATCCAAGAAAACTATCGAGAAATTGTTTTCTTACTTAGTGCAGAAAAGGTGAATATTTTGGCTTCTCTTTTCCTTACTTCTTGTTGCCATTCTATTAATTTTGGTCATTACATACTTTAACTGCCGAGTCTGTTATACATATGAAAAATCAAGGGATGGTAGAGAGAAATATTAACTCTTTGTTTTTATATTTGTGTTCCTGTGCATGAAAATGAACGGGACCTATTTCATGTTGCGAGGTACATTCTTGTACTGATATCTGAGTTTGGAAAATAAAAAAATTAATCCCTTCTTTCCCAACAGTGGATAGGCATGCATAATGTGTTCCATCCTTTTCGTTGGTTGAGTGCCAGTGGATAGTTCTTAGAGCACCTCTGATGTTGTCCACCTAGCAAGAGTAGGTATTATTTATCTAGCCAGGGTGCAATTTTTTGGAGGGGAAAGAAATAAGATATGGTTAATTTGCTACCTTAAAAAATATGGTCCATTTTGTCACCTATTTTCTCTTTTTCATTTTCACCAAGTCCTGCTGTTGTTAGGTGGTGTTAATCATTTATTTCTTCTAGATAATAGTAATACTGTAATAGTTGTATATACATACTTTTTTAACTGTATGTGCATGTGACTAGAACATGAGGACATTTATATTCATGCAAACTTTCTTCTTAGTTTAATGTAAAGCCAATGACAATAGCAATTCTTTTTATCATTAGGTGCCAAAAGCCAGTATCACTGGTGTGATCAAAAGCTGGCCTCATATATTAGGATGTTCAACTGGAAGGATGAAGTTAGTGTTAACACAGTTTGTTGATTTAGGGGTTAGAAGCCAAAAGTTTGCACATATTATTTCTTCTAGTCCCCAGTTGCTGCTGCAGAGACCTCAAGAGCTCTTGAAGGTTTGTTTCTTTATTATCTTGAAGACTTAAACTATTGTTTACGTTTCCTTCGAAATTTTCTGAAAGATGTACATACATGCTTCTTTCTTTTTCTTTTTTCTATCCTTAGCATTTCCATCTAGATCTATGAATGAACTGGCATATATTTTTGCCCAAATAATAGTGGTGCATAATCTAGGGTCTTTTAGTGTCTGCACAATGGTTTTATCAATTAACTTTTTTTCTTTTCTTTTCGTTTCTTTTCTTTTTTTCTGTCACATGGCATCTAGTTGTAATAGTTGTGTTGGTAAAAACCAAACTGTCTGATCCTTCATCCATGGGGCATTTTTCTGGTTTAGTGACTAACCAGTCATCGCCATAAAGGACATTGAACTGCAATAATTAATGCCTCCAAAAGTATCACATAGGAAAGAAAATATTCTGTGTCATGAAGGTCCTCATCTTAGTTTCCCACTGATATGTTTTTATTTTTTGAAATTGTGATAAGCATACAATCTTTGAAGCAGAAACATGAATGTGTGAAACAGAAACATACTAAGGTCTCAATAAGTAACATGTAACAAATCCGTCTTCCTTTCTCAGGACTATATGGTCCAACTGGAAGCAGATAACTAAGAGTCAGAAATCTTTTGTTGGGCTTTGTCACATTGTTACTGGTAAAGTTATTCATTTGTCTATCTCACTCCAACTATTCTCAGGCAAGAATTAAAGTTGAATAGCCTCAAAATTATGTGGTTGTTTGCCTATGGTTGCTAGAGTGGACAGCACATCTTTGGAATAGAAGGGGAATTTGAACATTCAAAGCATAAGGAAAGTCAAAAATGGGTTGTCCTACTGTGAGGAATCACCTGGCACTGAGATGGAATTTCTTGGAATCTAGTTGGAAGAAATGGGTGAACAGTAAATGAAAGGTATGAAATATGAATATTATTATTAATAACTGGAATAATTTATCAATATAAATACATTAATGTCAAAATGCATGAAATTAATAGAGATCGTTATCTCAGCATTAGACATGACATTACGTATGAGAGGCCCATTGGACTGCTGAGGCTTGCCAATAGAAGAGTCCTCTGTTTCTCAGCCAGTGGAATGCATAATGCATCTGAGTCATGGGAGCATTTCACCACTTGTCCATGTCATTGACGTGCATAAGCAATGAATCAACTTCAAATATGTGAAAGGTTTTTCTAGAGAGAAGTCTTTTCACTTGCTTCAATAAAAGTAATATGGACGACCATGAGAAATGGGAAGTGACTACTTATCACCGATGGCATGTCAATGTCCTAAGCTGCCCTTCTCGACAATGAATACTTTAAATGGCCAATTTCCCAAGATTTTGGTTGCAACATAAATGTTTGCCTTTTCCGTTCTAGAAGACGTTTTCTTGGACCTGCCGAACCATAAGCCCATTTTATCCTAAATCCCAACGACTCTGCTTCTTGCAACTTGATGGTGAAATTCTTGTAAGAATCTTGATATGAACACGTCTCTCCGTCTGCAAATCTGAAAATAGAGGAGAATAGCAAAGAGGGGACGATGGAGAAGATGAGAAACAGTCGGCCTCAATAGAGCAGCCACTGCGATAGATCTTTATTAACTAGCACAACCCTAATTAGGGTACAACAGAAATGTACAATAAAGAATAAAAAATTACAGGCACGCCACCGGTAAGTGACCTTGGGCGTGTGGACATAAGAATGAATGGATCGGGTCTAAGNTCAACATATATAAGCAACCAGGTAGTGATTTCTTCAGTATGATATATGAACAAAGAATGATCAAGAGAGCTTCTGAGAAAACCAACTTGTTGTATATGATGGGAGAAACGATCAAACCATGATCTAGAAGCTTGCTTCAGACCATATAAGGATTTCTGTAATTTGCAAACCCATTTTTGAGGATCATGAGTATTATAGCTGGGAGGTTGCTCCATGTATACCTCTTCCTTAAGAATACCATGAAGAAATGCATTCTTGACATCCAACTGATAAAGTGGCCATCGATACGAGACTGCAAGAGAAATAATCACACGAATGGTTCCCATCTTGATGACTGGACTAAAAGTTTCATCATAGTCTTCCCCATGTTGCTAAGTGAAACCGCGTGCAACAAGTCGTGCTTTATGCCGATCGATGCTACCATCTGGCTTATACTTTAATTTATAAACTCATTTTGATCCCACGACATTTTTATCAGCTGGACGAGGGACAATCCGCCAAGTTTGACATTCATGCAAGGCTGCCATTTCTTCATTCATTGCCTCAACCCAACATTTTTCGTTACTTGCATGATGATAAGATTTCGGCTCCACCTTTTTGGCGATTTCTGTCATAAAGAGCTGGAAATCAAGAGAAAAGTTATTATAGCTCACCCATCTGTCAATAGAATGTCGCACACGTTGTGATGTGCGTGGGGCTGCAGTTGGGACGGATCGTCTAGAATACACTTGGCCTGAAAACCGATTATGTATGGGTGGATCACTCGGCTCTGAAGACGAAGGTATGCTGTCCAAGGGAGTACTTGCAGCTGCCTCAGACTCATTAACATCTTGAAAAGTGTGCTCAGGCAACACGTCACGTTCGCTCCTTGTTTTAATATTTCAGCATGTAACCAAGTATCATAAACCTCATTTTTGTCTTGGAGCGCCACAAGTGGAGCCTTGGGATCCTGTAACCTGCTTTCATAAAAAACAACATGCCGTGAAATGTGCACACGTCCAGTCTTAGAGTTGTAACACCTATAACCCTTGTAGTTATCTGCATACCCAAGAAATCTACACAAAATAGCACGGTCTTGAAATTTGTTTTGTAAGGAAGCATCAATATGCACATAGCATACACATCCAAACACACGCAATTCCTCATAATTTGGCTGGTCTTGCTGTAATAGAAAGAATGAAGATTTTCCATCAAGTAAAGCCAGTGGTAATCGGTTTATAACATGAACAACTGTGTGAAATGCCTCGGTCCATAATGTCATGGGTAAATCAGTGTCATGCCATACTGAGTGCGCTTTCAACGATGTGTCTATGTTTCCTTTCAGCAATTCCATTTTGCTGAGGTGCGTGTGGACATGGAATTTGTCTAGTGATCCCATTATTTAGCAAGTATTCAGTAAATTCATTGGAAATATATTCACCACCACCATCACATTGAAAATGCACAATATTACTGGAATATTTATTTCGAACCAAGGCATGAAACTGAGTAAACAAGTGGAAAACTTCAGATTTATGTTTCATGAAGTGAATCCAAGTATAACGGGAATATGAATCAATAAAAATGACATAATATCTACTCCCAGAAGAAGAAGAAATTAGAGCAGGTCCCCAAACATCGGAATATATAGTGTCAAAAACTTTAGAAGCTCTTTTATTGATTAACTGAAAAGGGAGAGCATGGCTCTTACAAAGCTGACAACTCGAGCACATGCTGGACTCATTAACTGAACTCAGACTCGACTTATCTAAGAGTCGGTCTGCAACAAGATTTCGAATAAAGGATTGGCTACAATGAGCCAATCGACTATGCCATATAGAGGACTTATTGTAATCGGTGACATTGACTTCACTATGATTGGGGAGACACGAATCTGAGGTGTGAGGGGTGGACAACTTTGGAGCTTCTTGAAAAACATACATGTTCCCTTTGCGAGTGCCTTCAGCGAATGTCATCTTGGTTTGAGCATCCTTGACAAAAACAGAAGAAGGTGTGAATTCAACAGAAGAGTGAGTATCATCTATAAGTTTGGACACTGAGACAATATTCTTCTTGACACTAGGCACGACAAGAACATTTTTTAATGGAATGAGAGTAGAGCCCATAGATATTTGTGCATTTCCAACATGTGTTATTGTGTGATGAGAGCCATCTCCCGTGACAACTGAACCTTTATCTAAATAGAGAAAAACACTAGAAAGTTTACCTGTCTCACCAGTAACATGAGTTGCTGCCCCAGAGTCCACATACCACTCTCCTTGATCATTTTGTTTCAAATTAAGCTTAGATAAGGCTGTCATGAGGAGTTGCTGCACATCTGCGGGAACATTTGATGTTGAATTTGAAGAGGATGAGGTTGACCCTGCGGCTGCCTTGTTTTCACGCCTGAGCTGATTACCTTTGTTTTGAGGATTGTGCCAACACTTTGATTTCACATGTCCTTTCTTGTTGCAATAAAAGCAAGTTGGCACCCTTCTAGATGTGGCATTTATGCCTGGTGGTGTCGGAAGGATCCCTCTTCCCACTCCTGTCTGAGGAGTCCAAGATCGTGTACGATTTCTTTGTGGAGTATGTGTCCCCGTGATCAACACATTGTGACTGTTGGAAATAACTTGATGGCGTTGGATACGACTGGCTTCATGTTGAAACAACTTAGCTTTCAGATCTTCAAAAGAAGGAAGAATGAGAAGAACTTCCAAGGTCGTGCAGAAAATGTCAAACTCTGCTCCCAGACCACTCAAGGCTTGTTGCACCTTGTCCTTATCGCTGACGGGATGCCCAATAGCTGCAAGCTGATCACTTACATTCTTTATTTCATTCAAGTATTCCAAAACACTACGTGTCCCATGTTTTATATCCTCAAATTGCCTCCTCAATTGCAGAAATTGGGCTTCGGATACTTGAGAATAAGTTGTGGCAAGAGTAGTCCACAACTTCAAGGCTGTCAAGTCATCATCAATACTTCCTAAAACTTCCTCTGACAAGGTGGAAGTGATGTAAGCAACAAGGGATTGGTCATGAGCCATCCAAAGTTCATGTTCAGGATTGTCAACAGTTTCATACTCAATTCGAATTTCATTTCCAGCCGTAGACCCAGCAGCTTCATTTCCCACGACAGTCCTTTTTACTTCCCGANTGAGAAACAGTCGGCCTCAATAGAGCAGCCACTGCGATAGATCTTTATTAACTAGCACAACCCTAATTAGGGTACAACAGAAATGTACAATAAAGAATAAAAAATTACAGGCACGCCACCGGTAAGTGACCTTGGGCGTGTGGACATAAGAATGAATGGATCGGGTCTAAGTAGACCCGATTCCCATACGTTAACAATTCTTTGCTGAAGCTTTAGAAAGAAACTGCTGAACTTTTGAGCTATTTATAGGCTTGACTTTGAAAAACTAAAAATAACTGCCTAATGTTTATCAGTAACTCCCAAACAACTGCTTCTACCAGCCGCCATTTAGTTGACTAAGGTTTGACACTAGTATTGTAAAGCTGCCCTTAATCTTCTCTAGAATCAAGTTTAGAAAGACTTGATTAACTGACAAAATCTCACAAAGATCAGAACTATATGTGCAGTTGCACCAACGCAAAATCAAACCCCACAACTATTAACAAAAGTCCCCTTGGTACAAACAACATAAAAATAAATCTATTTTATTTGTCCATTGCTTGGAAAAAACATAGTAGAAAGAAGGGGCTGAGCCCCTCAAGATATACCGTTCAAAGGAAACTGAGCTGGCTGTTGAACTGGCTTCATAGCTGACTGTTCACCACATCTTTGTTCTTTTCTTCCACAAGAAATCCAAAAAATTAAGAATGGGAAACACCGAACCTGATCATCCAAAAGATGGAGAAAAAGGACAAAGAATCATGCTTTCTGGGAGTTCTCTTTTTAAATAAAAAATGTGTATTTTAAAGTGATTTATACATCGGTCTAATGTTTTCCATCAGCCAACATTTCTGAAGTGTGTTTGGAATTTATTTTATTTGCGCAAAATATGGTCACAAATATCATTTTCGGATTTTTAGTGGCAAGGTTTTGCTCAGATATTTTTTTCGAAGTTGCTTTCTCAGAAAAATCTTGGAAAAATCTCAGGAAAATGAAAACAAAAATCTAAAAAAATAGGTTAAAATAAAATAAATGAGAGACTAATAAGAAGACATTAAAAATAGATAAAATAATAAAAAATAATGTTTTGATGATGATAAATAGCTTCACGTAAGTTTATCTGAACTCATGATGATATTGATGTAAAAAAAAGAGAAAAAAAATGTGATAAAGACGGGGAACATTTATTTTCATGTTTTTTTAAAATATGTTTTTTTTTTCTGTTTTTCTCATTAATATTGTGATATTTTCAAAAATATATTGATATCTGTGACAGTGACTCAAACTTGGGGGTTCTTTACAACTTTTTAAATGTTAGGCAGCTGTTTGTAACTATGTTAAAGGTTAAGCAGGTCTATGTTAATTTCTTGTCTAGTACAAGGATTTTGCACCTCATGCTCCTGAATTTGCAATTCTTTTGAGTTTCGGTACCAAGATTACTGCTAGGTACTGAAAAGGTACTAACTTATATCTTTTCACTTGCCAAATCTCAAATGAATTTTGAAATGAATGCCCAGAAGTCAACAGTTTGGTTGAATTCTAGAACCTACCTTTTCGTCATGTACACATGCACACCTTCAACTTAAGCAGCCAATCTACGGTTTCTTTGTAAAAATAGCCCATGGATGATAGGAAGTGTTACATGGTATGATAGTGGGAAATAGAAGAACTTGCCAAGTGGGTGTCAATTCTTAAATTACTTGCTTTATCCGAACAAGTATGACAAAGGACAAGGGAAGACTGATGTTGCAGAACTGCTAGAGCTGTGTCAGTATTAGTTGGTGAATAAGGGATCCAGCTTTGTGATCCTGGAAAGTCTGTGACAATTTCTCTCTCTCTCTCTCTCTCTCTCTCTCTCTCTCTCTCTCTCTCTCTCTCTCTCTCTCTTTTTTAACCAAGAATTAGTATACTCGATGCTTGTCTAATCAGTGTCCAATTGCATATTATTTTCGTTTATGCTTCAAAAAGTTATTTGCTTTAGCGGTCCAGGTTTGAAACTTACACCTTGCAAAAAAATGTTCTTGGTTATGCAACTCATATTCGTAGAAATTTTGGCTGGAACTTTCTTTATCATGGTTCATTGATGTTAGGTGGTCACCTTCATGGAAGAACTTGGTTTTGAAAGTAGAGATATAGGAAAGCTTCTCTGTCGTTGCCCAGAAATTTTTGCTGCCAATATTGAGAATACATTGAAGGAGAAGATCAGATTCATTACTGATCTTGGTATTCCTGAAGACCACTTCCCACGAGTTATCAGAAAGTATCCTGAATTTCTTGTATGCAGTATACATAGCACGCTAAAGCCACGGTATGCTCTAAGTTTTATTGTTTTTCTTTTGTATATGTACAATTGGAAAATTGTCTTATGGAAGAGATCAGTCTTACTTTTCACTCAGGAAATGATGCTGTCTTTATGTTGCTGTTATTTAATCTGAGAAACTACTGCGTTGGTATGACTTGGGACATTTTTTGTTTTTCTCGCATGAACAGGATGGACTATTTGATGAAGGTAGGGTTGTCAAGAAAGGAAGTGGCTTCAATTGTTTATAGATTTTCTCCTTTACTTGGTTACAGCATTGAAGGAGTATTGAAACCAAAGCTGGAGTTTCTTGTATATATCATGGATAAACCAATCAAAGAAGTTGTGGAATATCCTAGATATTTTAGTTATTCCCTGGAGAAGAGAATCAAACCGAGGTTTTGGGTTGTCAAACGCAGGGACCTGCAATGTACCTTGAGAGAAATGTTGGGGAAAAATGATGAAGATTTTGCAGGAGAATATTTAGGCATAAGTAGAATGCTTGTTCCACCAGACTCTTGATCGTTTCTGATAAATCTGCAATTTCTTTCATGCTCTCTGGTGCACCCTTTAAGTCTCTGACTGGATTGATTTCAAAAATAGATAAAATAGAAATCGTGAAAATATGGCAAGTTAACGCAGCAGAAAGACAAACTAAGAAGACTGGTTAAATTAGGCACGGTTGGCAGCCTATTTAGCTGGATGTCCAGGCAAGCATGCTGTGATTTTATGTGTTAAATTCAGTTTGTATTTGGAGCAGGGTGAAATTATTTTGGCCCTTTTGCCAAATTACAATTAAAATAGACAGGCTCTTGGAGGTATTAAGTTCCAACCATAGACATCGGATATTTCGAAAATATCATGCTATTAAAAAGAAAAAGAACGGAATGAGAAAAATATGTGGTAGTTTGGAAAAACATCAAAATTAATTTATCCCAATCTCTTTTTGCGATTTTTCATTTTTTTTATTTTGTTTGTTTCATTTCTACAACTTTTGCTCTTTTTTTATTTTTTTTTTGCTTTCATTTTTTTCAACGTTTACTTCATTGTTTCATTTCCTTTTGCTTAGGATGTAGTTTGATGCTTATTACCTTATCATTTTTATCATTTTAATTAAATAATTTTTAGATATTATTTCAGTTTCTCATTTATTTTTATTTTTACATAATATTTTGATTTTTTTATTTTATTAAAAGTCTTCAATTTTTTTTTTCAAAAATAAAAAATTATAAAAAATACTTGAAAAAAGACCTTATCAATAAAAACTCGAAAACAATATCTATGAACGGTTATCAATTATACAATGTGGTGGTTTGCACCTTATATGGTTTGTTGTGACTCCTAAGTATGAACCCTTATGCTCTTACTAGATCCAGCTGTAATGGTTTGCACCTTATATGGTTTGTTGTGACTCCTAAGTATAGATCCAGCTGTAATGGTTTGCACCTTATATGGTTTGTTGTGACTCCTAAGTATGAATCCTTATATGGTTTGTTGTGACTCCTAAGTAACCCTTATGCTCTTACTAGATCCAGCTGTAATAAAGGCTGGACATTGGGTTGGGTACCCGGTAGTTGTTCCCGAAAAAAGTGTACCCGGTCGGTTCTTATCGGGTCAAGGGGTTAGTTTGACAGGATCAGATTCGGCTTTTTAAATATTATATATATATATATATATATATATATATATATATATATATATATTATGACTAATTATATTTATATATTATTTTAAAATATATATTTTTATTTTAATTGGGCTTGGGCATTTCAAGCGTCAGGCTGAACTGGAGCCGCACTTAAGAGCTGTTGCCTAGCTTGATGCCGAGGCCTATCTGCGATGGACCTAGCAGGCCGCAGAAAATATCTTGTATCGGGTACTATGAAGGTTGCATGCCCAAACCCAAGGTTGTATGCACAAACCACCAAATCTTTGTATTCAGTCAACTACCAAAGCTATTACGTATTGAAGTCGGGGTGGGGGGCATTTGATTCCGGAATCGCTGGAATTTTGGAATCAAAATCCTAGTTTTTTGGAACCAGATGTAAAATTTTAATTCCAGAATTTTGGACTGATTTTGAAATCAGAGTTCTGGAATCAAATCGGATTTTCATTCTGCATTCAAAATTCCGAACGGCTGTGAAGTTTTCTCCCTTGCCCATGATGCATTTTCCCTCGCAAGCGAAGAAACCATCCTTCCCACTGCTCTGTTCTCCTTCATCTGCCCATTAGCAGTGTAGTCATCATTGTTGCTCTCTTCAACTCGCGAAGACAGAAGGTACGTCCCTCTCTCTCTTTCTCGTCATTATATTCCTCGACTGACGTGCGTGTCTCCTCACCGTCTCTCTCTATCTCTGTCTTCATCCCACGCCTTTCCCTCCTTCTCTCCCTATATTTGTCTTCTCCGATGGAAGGTGTGCATCGGCCATGGCTGATACACACTTTGGCTTATCTAGCAGCCCCCCTTTATTCTTCTGATTTTGTGCCATTTGTACCCTCCCTGATCTGCCATGGCCGACGCGTAGAGGTCCCCGACACGGGAGGTGTGTGTTTGAATCAGATGCAACTTATGTTTTGCTGTTTGTTTGAATCAAACACGTAGGCTTAACGGATTTTTTTCTGTAATGCTATAATGTCATCTGATTTAAGAGTCACCAACTGAAAGCTCGTGCATAAAGCTTAATCAATCAAAATAGTACACAATTAAAGCTATTTGATGTATTGTTTAATGTGAAAACTAAGTTCATATTTAAATATATGATGTTCTGAATAGCTCCAACAAGACCATGCAACATACCTTTTCTAAATGTAAAGGGTTTGCTGCATGCACCGAATACAACAACCATTCCTATTAGGAGAGCGAATTAGGCTAGATAGGTTGGTAATTGCGCGTGTGAGTTAGTATTGTTTAAAAGTAAGCTTGCTTTAAAATTAACAAACACGCAAATTATATTTTGTATTTGAATACAAAAGATATAGCAACTGTGCCTATGCTGATGAACATCCATATAACAAAAAAACAGTTTTATCTTCCGCTCCCGTTCTTGTATTATTATATTGTTCAGCAAAAGCTTTAGGATGTGTCTGTTTCAGATCCGTGGTGATCTGTGATCTCAGATCCACAGATTTAATGTCCATTGAGCACGGACTACTGATTTGCTTCCTCTCCAAACCGATCTCCAAGACTACATAGATGAGAGGAGAATGTCTGAGGACATTTGCATCAAGTTTGAATTGTTACGGCCTCGCGAATCCACCAATCCAACTACACGAGGAGACCGAAACAAGAAACATTAACGGAAACAACGAACATTTTTCTTTTCCCGGGTTAACGGTGTGTTTGTTTCACCATGCATCTTAGATCCGTGGTGATCTCAGATACATGGATTTAAGATCGAACCCCTCTCGTCCCCACAATCCGATCTTAAATCATGCTTTTTTACATCTAATATGAATCCATCTTACCAAATCACACTTTTTAATGCAACCTCAGATATCCCCAGATGCAACCTTAGGCACAAACCAATTCTGGATAATGCACCTCAGGTCATGAAACACAACCATGCTCCTGGACAGATAATCTTCTGACTTAAGGGACACAAAAAATAAACCGGTTTTCTATTATTTGAATATATGAAATTTATGTGCAGAAATACAAAGTTCCAGACAAAGGAAACGATTGCAGTAAATGAGGGAACGAATCTGCATTCTTTTAATGGGTATTAATACAAAGTCTTGGTTCGCGCTAATTCCATTAAAAAATGAAGAAGCGTAAGCCCCGGATGACAAAATAATCACCACATTACTATTTCAGATTTGTAGCAATTGTTCCTCTGATTTCCAGAGGGTATAGACAGGGTGTAATATGTGAACGTTTTTCAACTTTACCTTTCTGATTTCAAAAATTTTCACACAACATACAACACGGCCAGCTTCCCTCACGTTCATTTTTTGCATTTGATCCAACAAAACTGCAGGAGAATAATGCAGAGAGATCACCAAGGGCAAAGCTCACCAGCTAGTATGCACATATCTTGCAAAATGGAGATCGCACTAGTCATCAACAGTAATTTGTCATCGGTCAGAAGCAGCCTTAGCCAAGTTGAGGCCTCGAACGCTTTCTCTGTGGAGGCTTTGTATTCTCCACACAGCTTGTAGAGATCATGCTATCCTTCAATTCTGAATAGGATGGCGGACCGGCCCATGCCAGAGGGTTTACTGCAAAGAAATTTATATTAGTAAAATACAATGTGGGGGGACAATTTTGATAGTTTAAAAAAGAGCTAATGAAATAATAGTATCACTATGTAGGGATCCTCCAAAGCCAACGAACCACCACTAACATAACGGAATAAAGATGAATCCGTAAACTTGTTGGGTACACAAAGTACTTTACAATAAGGATACGATATCACATCATTTATCCACAACCTTGATACGGTTTGATTCCAATCATCATCATACAATATCTCTCGGGCCCCAGGCTCCAGCAACACATAAAGCGTGCAAATCATTCGTACACAAATTGTGGTAAAATTTTTCTCCCCTACCTTCCAGGACAAGAACTGATGATTTTCTCACTAGCAGGATAATTAATTGAAAACCAATATTATCACAAAAATGAGAGTATGACATGAGATATGAAGAGATGTTGCTCCATTAACACAGTCTGGTACATTGCCTGTGGAGACGTTGGTCTATTATTCAGGGCATACAAATAATAGACATTTACGCACCAATATAGCCTGGTGGTTTTTAAGGGCAAAAGGTATCATTTCAGGAAATTTTTCTTCTGCACTTCAATAAATCATGTATAACATTTTTGCTGTATCCAGAAATTTATGAGACTTACTACATGCACAGTACGAATAATTCTACTGAATACCATTTTCAGTGACAAATGATTGACAATACCATGTGTTACATGTACCATAGAGCATAGCATTTTAAAGCCAGCACTTGAGATATAGTGGTCCAAGGCATAGTTCAACAGTGCCCTCCGTCATTTCTAGTTTGTAAGTTTCTTCGTTTACACAAACAGGTGCTGCTTTTTCCTTTCATACCTTGACTTTATTTCAACTCATAATTTTCATTAGTTCTAACTCAATTCTTTGGAAACCCTGGACTTCCAAGTGCACGTAGAGAAAATGAAGAACAAAACCGCAAATTCTAAGTGGATATAAGGAAATGTCCACAGCAAGCACAAGTATTTATGTGAAAATGTCGCAGGGAACATGTTATGCTCGAGCAATGACTACAATAATTTCAAAATAAGCACTTTTATATTGTTTTTGAAACAAGAATTCTGTCAAGAAACAGCCAATGGACCAAATGAAGACCCACTTAGGAGGTTTTCATACTGGCTGCTCCACCTCAAGGGCCTCTCCCTTAAACCACAGGGCTGAGCCTGCAGTGCTGCTCTTGAAAAGATAACCTAACCAAACTACATTGAAATGACTATATAGTTATATACCTGCTGACGGTTCTACAGGTTCTGGCAGAGGAAGGCTCACATCACCATTTGGATGTGCATGGGCAGCACGTGCTGAACCTCGTTTTCTGACATAACCATCATTTAGCGGTCTTGGAATTTGATAAGAAAACTGAGAGAGGTTTACCCCTGCTTGCATGTATTCTGGATGGCTGAGCAAAAACCTGAACAATACAACCAAAAAACAGTGTCAATTTTACTGCTACAATGGGCCTTTAGCATCTTCAAAGAACGACCAACTTCACTTGCTAACAGAGCCAACCAATCCACTACTTGCTAGTGAAACATGGCTAGCTAAGGCAAAGTGGTTTCAGTTCAAAGAGCAATACAAGGATGAAGTTAGGAGCATTACTTCTGAACCTCAATCATTGAGCGCAATCTCTTTCCTGTGGGTGCAACATAATAGCTGGAAAAAAATACATATATATTTTTAAGTCAGAAAAAAGGAACAGGGAAATCTAGAAAAGCAGACGGCAAGAAGCTTGGGAGTATACAAAGTAGCAAGGTATCCAAACTGGCAAGGAAGCGAGCGAGCGAGCGAGTGAGAGAGAGAGAGAGAGAGCTTATATGTTGGATGTTACAAGTGATCTGCAATGTTAAAAAGTTACAAACCAGGGGAAGATTTCTTTTTTTTTTTTAAATATTCTATTTACAGAGATATAAACCATCATGAAAGACAACCAGAACCAGACATCTAGAAGCCAAAGACAGCCTGAATGAAAGGTAACCACATTTGCACGGTTCAAGGAAACTAAATTAGCAAGACCAAGATCAGGTATACATACACATCAGCAAATTTACTGCTCCCCTCGCTCCGAATCCTTAGCAATCTTTGCCATCCAGGAGGAGGCTGAGAGATATTTGGCTTGTCGATTGCCCAAATTTTGGTATCATCCGGTTCAAGATCATGTGGGTCATCACATGATATATCTGGACGCCATTTCTTTGCGTACTCACAAACAAATGGTTCTTCAATAATGGTCTCTCTTATGGCTTCATATTCTTCCTTTGTAGGAATTATCCTCCACTTCAGGCACAGAGCGCACTGCACAGTAAATGTCCCTATGGAAGGCAAGACTCTCTGTGAAGAACATTTTCCTGAAGAGTTATGTGTCTGATATACAGTAGATTCACTGGGTGGAGAAACCTGGGTAGGTTGATTATGTTCAAGATCATACACTACCAGCTGGTTAGAAACATAAGCAGGGTCCTCATTTTCTGGTCTCAATGTCCTAAGGGGAGGAATATTTTCAGGATTCTGAAGTGTTTCGTCCTTTGAAAGTGGGACTTCTGAATCAACAGTATCTGCACTCTCTTTTTCAGGTACAAGCAGATTTGGCGGCAGCTTTTCTGATTCAAGCACTTCTTCCTTTACTTTCTTAGGCTCAACCACTGTAGAACCTTGTGGAGAATGCATCTGAACAACTATAATAAATAAAAATTTGTGAGCACCAGAAAAATTATAAAACATGAACCCAGTACACACAAACATAATCTAGGTCATTCAAAATGGAAGACGAGATAAAAGGAAAATCCAAGTCGGAACCCATAAAGTAAACCACCTATCTATAAACAGGGAAGTTCACTTGAATGTAGTGAAATCATGCCCACGACCAGACATCTAAAGCCTCCCCTAGTCTTGTCAATATCAGGATCTGACATGCATTATTTTGCTGACAAATACAGTGAATCAAGGCCATCAGTCAATATGCTTCAAATCATATCAGCCTATTTGCTATTTACTAAATAATGAACGAATACTTTAGACTAATCAGAAGATCAAAACAAACTTTGCAAGCTTCATATTCACTTGTTTCTTCTCCTTCATGGGTCAATACTATGAATATCAGCCCATATAGGCCAATAAGAAAATGATATTGATAACATTGTCTCCCAGAAAAAATAGCAGAGAATGATACCGAGGCACATTTTTTATTTTCCATTTATTGAGAAGCTCATCTTCCGTTACAGAGAAAGCAATTCATTTGCATGGGAAAATTACTTTCCTAGTCTGGAACGTACAGAATCCTCATGTATTTCATTACATGACAGACCATGTTTCAGTTAAGGAAAATAAAATTAAAAAATGCGACAGCTTTGTTAACTACTTGTTAAAAATTAATGTTTATCATGCTTTCCATTTAAAGAAAGGCACAAATGCTGAAACAAACACATAGTTTCATAAGTTAACGATAATCTTTAAAGGCTATTTTGGAAGTTAGTTTGTCATGCTCAAGGTTTAAACTTTAAAACCAACATTTTGTAAACTAACTAAAATGAAAAAGTAAATAGCCTTAACAATTATGTCAAATAATAGTTAATAGTGAAAGACATAATTACTATTATTCCTTTCATGCTTGTGAAATAATGTCTGCATGTTACGTCCCTATATTTGATCTTTTCCATTGCTAAAAAATCTAAAAAGTATTATAAAATAATAAAATGATGAAATCTTTCTAGTCAAATGTGTGCATAAGCCCGCGAGCACCTTTCAACAAGAAGGCTTTAAGTGGCCTTCTGCTTCTTAGTACCAAGCGCATAAGCCCTTTGAACATTTAAAAATTAATTTTTGTATAAATCAATATTTTCTAGTAATCTAAATTCTTTATTAAATCTTTAAAAAGCACTGAGGCTTAGAACCCTAAGGCTTTATTCATAGTTTACATTTTTCTGAAAGTGCCACAGTTTTGATAACACAATTGTTCTGCTTACCCTCCGCATTTGTTCCATTTCAGCTAGAGTAAACCACAAACAACAAAAGTATTTAAGAATATATCTTCATTTTTCATTTTTGTTAAAAATATCTAAGCAACACACTTATTCATATGAAATACCAGTTACAACTTATAACAACCACCCTATTAATCTGAAATTGTTACTATGATGTTGGCATGTGATTCAGTGAAAATCTGCAACACCGCTACCTACTCATAGCACCTCATTTGTTATTTTTGACATATAATTCTCTCCATGCAACAAAATCTCCTCTCATATGCATTGATGGAAAGTTTCCACCATTTTTACAAAGAAATGGAGAAATCTTCTACAACATATCTATCTTCTTTATGTTCCATCTGCTTGTGGAGTTGTTTCTGTTTCTACATCCCTTTCTTTCAGTTTTCTTCCATTCATCCCACTTTGGGCACAATATCCTTTTTGATTATCTTAATGCAATTTATATATTTGACTTGCTTCTCTGCATGTCGAAAGAAACAAATAAACTGACAAAATTATGAGAAAGCTTCATAAAGCACCGTGCCAAGAATTATCCTTTCCTAATTTATACCCATAATAAATCAATATGTGTTCTCCTTCTTCATTCTCCCATCTCCATTTCAGATGGATTCAAGTTTTCAACCATATGAATCAGTCTACTTCGCTTAAAAGTTTAAAACTCATACCCCTAACTAGGACTATAAAGAAAAATCTCAAATCAAAGCTAATCAAGAACCAAAAAGAACGGCTAGAACACCTAAACTATAAGGCTAACTAAAGAATGGAAGTTTCATAAGAAACTAAAATAATAAAAAGTTGTATGCTACATCACGTGGACACTTCTAAAGCATGGAACATCCATACCCGACACCTCTAGACACTAAGCACAACACACTGATGCTCCTTGGACCTTTTCGTCGCTTTGCCTTTCTTTTAACATGTGATAAAAGAAAAGGCTCCCTTTTCATACCAAATTAAAAAAATTATACAACCATTGAGGTGCTACATCTCCTTTGCTCCTTTTTTTGTTATATAATAAATGGACATATACACACCCCTTTCTTGGAATCTCCTGCCTCATTTAAAGATATGTACATCTATTTTATGTGTGACTTCATGTATCGGCCAGAAGACCTGCCCAAGACAGTATACAAAATCCTCACATAGTTGTGACACCTAAATTCCCAAGGTGCAAGTATAGCACCTAGGGCCATTAGCCCTCAATTAATAGATGCAGCAGCACTTGGGCTTCTTTTCTCTAGTTGCTTTTCCAGTTTTCTAAAAAAAATAAAGATACAGGCCTTCAGATTACTTTAAGTCATAATCACAAATATCGCTGAGGTTTTCAGTCTCTTATTTTTCATCACCAAAACAGAAAACGTGTATTTCTGAAAAAACATCTTAAGATTTTCAATATATCACCAAAATAAATTTCTGATGCCATTATCAGCAGAAAAAGTGCCATTTCTTTAGAAAAAGGCTTTTCTTAAAGCACACGCTTCTTTCATTTTTTAAAAAATTGGCAACATTGTGAAAAGAAGCTTCAAAAATTAACATAAAAAAACTTGAAACTCTATAGTTTGAAAATTGCAACTTTTAACTTTGAATATTTTTCATGTATTATGGTATTGCACTATGACTTATGAGTTATCTACCTAACTTAGGGTGGTTAAAGGTTAGTTTAGATCATAGCCATAAATCGTTCTTGGGCTTTCAACGGAGAGGTTTTTTCTTGGGTATTTTTTGGCAAAGTTGTTTCTTTTAGAAAAATCTCAGCAAATTTTTAAAAAAGGCATAAATGAGAAACCAATAACAAGACAAAAAACACTAGATAAAATGATAAAGCATAATATTTTAATGATGACATAAATGATGACAAATAATGTAGTTGAGTATAAAATTGATTTCATGGCGATATTAACAGTCAAAAAAGGAAAACAAAAGAACGATAAAAAATTTTATTTTTGAACTTTTTTCAAACGATATGCATTTTTCTTGTTTTTCTCATTTTCTTTACATGTTCTTCGTTAGACATGCACTTGTCTATTAATTTTTATTTGTTATACAAATATCATGTCACTTGATCCGTTAAGAAAATTCTAACTCGTCTAGTCTTCTATCTTTACATTTTTCATCATTTTAGCTTTCCATTTATTTTACTTTTACCTACTTTTTGAGATTTTTCTCTTTTTTCTTTTGGAAAATTCAGAGATTTTCCCACCAGAAAAAATTTTTGCTGATAACAAAAAATGAGAACTACATCTGTGACACTGTCTAAAATATATGAATTTCACTGTTGCAATCTCACTATTTAAGCTTGTTTTACCGCAATTAAAATCATTAGTTCTAGTATGCACAGTCTAGGACCGATAAGGACCTCCACAAGTGTTGCCTAGCACTTTCGAAAACTTAGCTCCAACATTGTGCATTTTTGTTCCAAGTCACTGTTTTCTTTTTATAGAGGAGAATAGAGATCGATCAGGAATCCCATTCACAATCTTACTAAAGCCTCTGACCACCAAGGACAATAGTGAATGTTTATTCAGTTTGTGCAAGTAATCACACAAAAGCATCTAGAATTGGGAAGCCAAATTGATGTTTAGTCTATACTCATGTTAAGAGAGGTATATTAAGCTCTCACCTTTTTAGTATAAAAATGAAGTTTGGCAGGTAATAGACATAATATATTAAGACAAAGGAAACCCTTCTAGATAATGAAAATGTTGGCAACTATGTCACATGGATACAGGTGCAGGTGCCAGTGCGGGATGTGGCAAGTTCCAGAAAAAATTGGGTGTGGGTGCGGTGAGGGCAAATAAATATATATACATGTAACATATATATATATATATATATATATATATATATATATATATATATATGCTCTGTTATATATGTAAGTTTATTTGTAAATATCTTTAAAACTTTTTTTCACCAAGGTTACCTTAATCTCATACAAAATTTAAAGTTTTATTAAATAAAATAGGGGAGGAGAGAGAGAAGAGGTAAAGATAGGAGAAGAAAAAATATGAAAAAAAAAAGAAAAGAAGAACGAGTACAGTCAGCAGCACCCACTCGGTTAACTTGTCGGGCCGTGTCCGCATGCACCCGAGTTGATGTGGGTGCGCCACCAAATTTCACACACCCGTGTGACTTAGGTTTGCAATCTTCAATAATATCAACATAATCTTAGAAGTCAGAACACACAAAAAAGAAAACAACTATGTACACCAGTAAATATAAAAGCATGTCAAATCAAGATAGACAGAACACCTTTGGTCACTGCACGATGGTTTCCCTGTTGAAACCTCAGCAGTTGTTGAGGGTTTCAACTTTCAAATGTCCTCTCTCTCTCTCTCTCTCTCTCTCTCTCTCTCGCTTGCTCGATAGGGTTTCCCTATTAAAAACCTCAGTGGTCCTCTCCCTTCCCCTGTTTTGATTGTCCTCTCTCTATCTTCCTCCATTGTGTGTCGGACAAGTACAGGGGCTGCTCTGGCAATCAAACCCCAACCTGTAATAGGTTGGGTTTTGGTCATGAAAAGAACCCTCAAGCCAGGCTGGCCTGATAACTAAGAGGGATCATGGCACGCAGGGACGGCATGGCAGCAAGGGTGTTACTTGTTAGGCATGACCAAGCACAGCATAGTGCGTTAGGCTGACCTGGCTAATGCCCAGCACTACATGTGAGGCAGTCGAGTCAAAGTGAGACTTGGAAATGAAGAGATAATTTGTGCTCTCAAGATCATTTCCTAAGCACTCACCTAGAGGGAAGCTACATAAAATATTGTTCCTGATGGCAATTATTACATCGGAGTTCCAATAACAAAGTCATCATTATGATCATGGAAAAGAGATTCCACACCTAGAATGTTACGTGGATCACCTCTTGGGTCATAACTATCTATTTCACGCTATGAAGGTAGAATAAGTAAACTATAAATTTTTCATAATGCAACATATGATACGCTCATGGATTTCTAATCGGGTCCAAACTATCCTGCGACTTCTGTCAATATGAGAGGTTGATGGCAACCAACGAAACTGACAACACAAATATCTATGATAGATAAAAGTCCTCATTGGTCCATTCTTGTATCTATAAATTGGAAAAGACAAAAAACAACTTGAACAAGAAATTTATTTTAACCAATTGATTAAATGCTTAAATGCATTTAAGACTAGAGGCTGGGTTTTAAATCCATTATATACACACTTAGATTTACAAATGCTCAGATCTATCCTTTTTTTTTTAACTAGAATAGGAAAACCAGCCAGCTGTCACTAAATTATTGAACTATGAAGAATCGCAATCGCTCATATCCAAATAGAATGACTTTTATCCACTTACTTTTAAAACGACAAAAAACTTGACTTTCTTTATGGTTGAGCAAACAAAAAAAAACTCAACAACGCAGTGGTACACCAAAAGCTAAATCAAACAAGACTACAAGGTTGTGTTTGTTTAAACTTTAAACTGAGGATTTTAAAACCATCTGACCTTAAATCCATGGTTGTGCAAATCCATGCTACTAATCCCAAACATACCATTTTATGCAGCCTCGAATCTTAGATAGATCCAAGGCAATCAAATGCAACCTAAGGAAGAAGGGCAGCATCAAAATGGATAAATAAATAAAAAAGCAGCTGAACTTGAATCACATATACAAGTAGCAATATCATAGACAGGTGATTTAACAACAAAGATATCAAATGCCTCCTGAAGACCAAGACACAAGAATGCATTTGCTTCCAGGACGAACCACCATAAGGTAATGACTTTTTGAAGGAGATGCACCATCCAAGTCCACTGAGAAGCTTAAACAACTTCAAAAGTCCATCCGATGTCTAAAATTTTATAGCTGACATAGAATGGTATGAAACAAATAAAAAGAACAAATGGCTTTATCATCTAAGATATGTGTAAATAAGAAAAAGAAATATTTGACAAAAAAAGACAACTCCTTTAAAAGGGAAAGTAAAAGAAATCGATTTTTCAATACAAAAATGGGAAAGCTTGACAAACGTAACAAGATCATTAAATATCACAATTTCTTATGAACAGCAGAACATCTATAGGTAATTTCTTTCCAATAAAGTAGGTTCCCTGAAACATTTCTCCTATCCTGGGTTGCATCACAGACTGCTCTCAATGTAACATCAAATATCATAAGAAAGCCTTGAACACAATACTTTTCTTCTAAAAATAATATGGACCATTACTCGTACGGATTTAATCCTACCCATCATTAACAATTAAGAACTTGTTAAAAGCTCCAAAACCCTTGATGTACCTTTATTTCTTTTTCCTCCATCCAGCACACCAAAGTTAATATGCTTCCATAACAAGTAGGCTAGAAAAGATAAACCATATAATGCTATTGGGCCAATGTCATTAATGACGGGCAAAACTGCAAAAATTGATGCTCCATGAGTATATGTCACAACTTCAAAAGAAATAACATAATAAATAAAAGGAATCACAAAGCTGAAAGGAAAATCACATGTTTAATCGACAACAAGAGCCATGCTATGGTCAACGAGAAAACAATTTATATACGGACTCACAACCTCTTCTAGTTCAAACCATTTCATGCTGATGCTATGCAACGAAAACATAATCTAACACGAAAAGTCCTATACTACATATCAGCAACTGATCCTCGTTTAGTCTCCGCTATTACCACGTGTTCATCAAGACATTCACAACAGAGGGCTAGAGAAAGGAAGAAAAAAAAAATACATACAAAAATAACGTGAAGGGACGATCAGAATCGAACCATTAATAGGAAAACTAAAGCTCCATGAAGAACATCAATTTCCTCCCAGGTCTTAACAAGGTTGAAACATAGCTCAGAAACAATAAACGCAGAAGTTCGGACAGATTTTGTTTTTCCCTTCAACAAGTTCCAAGGCAATCCTCCACGAGACTTGGCTATATAAATAAGAAGTAATGGCGAACTTCCCCACAGAAAACTGAAACAAGAAACCATCGTTGAAAACTCCATAATCCAAGGGGCACAAGGTCTCAGATTCCCGAACCAGAACCCCCAGCGGTCCACACACGAAATCCGTCAACACCTTGTTCGGAGAGCATTTTCCAAACAAAATCTTGCCACCGAAAACGCTCAGAAATAGGAAACAAATTTCATACATCATTGAGATCGCGAAACAAATCCGGGAAAAGTGGCAAGGAAAATAAAAGAACCTCACCTTCAGGAAAAGCAAATGACAGAGTTAGAAGAAGAAATGATACGCATCGCGTGAAGGAAGGCGCGAAGGGAGCCCTCCCTCGGGAAGAAATCCAAGAGCTAGAGATGCTTCTCCCCCTCCCTCCCCTCCGCTTTCATTCCGTCCATCTTTTCCCCCCTTTTCTTCTCGCCGATCGATTTCTCGAGTTCCGATTTTCCTTCGGTACTGAACAAAGGGGACGCAAAGAGTACTTATACTGCTCCCCTCTCGGAGAACGGTCACCTCAATTTTCCCATTTTACCCCTGCATCTTTCAAAAATTAGAACGTAATCATCCGTCACTGTTCGGCCTGAACCGCCCGATACGCTCAAAAAAGGGTGCTCGTCGTGCAAGCTTTTCGGGGAACCGTCGTTCTCTTATCTTTTTTATTTTATCTTCGGTGGCGTTTGATGACTTGAAAATCTAGAATTGAAAAACTATTTTTAAAATTATATTTTTTAAACACATAAAAAAATACTTTCAATTTTCATTTTGATATGTGTGTGATCATGAGAAATGAGGCCAATGGACTATGAAGAGGGCTAACAAAAACTCGCGACAGTTAAAAAAAATTAGAAATATATTTTTACTTATCCAAATGATTTTAAAAAAATATTTTCGAAATCAACAAAAAATATTTTCGTATTTATTTTGCTAAAAATATTTTAAAAGTTTAAAAAATATTTGTGGTTGAACACTGGGCATCAAACGGCCATAACCTATTGGAAAAACCAAACATTTTCGTAACCATAGCATTTGGTAGATTAAATTTTAAAAAATATTTTTAATGTAAAATAATATATAAATATAATTAATGATAATATCGTGTATATATATATATATATCAACAAAAAATAATATAAAAAATAGCTCTGAACCACATAAGGTTTAGTCCAACCAACTTAAGCCAGCTCGATACCGATGGTTACTTCCAGTGAGGTTGGGTGCCGAATACTGTGTCATGGGGAAGGGATCGCCCACTATTTCCTATTTTACCCTTGATTTTCCTGAAATCACGTACCGGAAAAGCAGTGATTAGCCGTCACGGTTCAGCTATGAACCTCCCGACTCCCGAGACGATCGACGAGGACTCGGGTTCTCGATTGAGGATCACCCCTCCCTCTGTTTCCTATTTAACCCCTGAAGCTTCCATTAATGACGTATCGAGAAAATCGCAATTTATTTGGACCGCCCGAGACGATCCACAGTGGGGGAAGCCTTTAGTGGCGGACCTACCAACTCCAGCAAATTGTTGGCAATAATTAGTTGAAAATTGTTTATTTGTGAACGAGTTGGAACTTGGAAGTTCCCAGGATAAATAATTTGAGTAGCAACTGGCAGGTAAAAAATATATATATAAAAGTTTAAGTTTATAGTAATAATTAATTAAAGTTAGGGGTTTGGCACACAAGCTGGTACCAAGGGAAGGGCTGGCCAAAACAAGCACAAGCCAACATTGACAATTTCTTGGATTAAAGATGAAAGCATGCACGCCATCAAATGACCTGAGTCTGAGGGGTGGGCATTGGGTTGGCTCAGCCCGATAACAAGCGGGTTGAGGCCGGCTCGATGTCTAAAACTTGGGTCCAGGC
>JAANDH010000414.1:141165-206467 GCA_011799765.1 Nymphaea thermarum
TATATATATATATATATATATATATATATATATATATATATATATATATATATATGTATAGTCTCCACTCATGCTTATTTTTTGGCGAAAGGAGTAAGATTGTAGGGAAAATCTGTCAGCAGTATCACTCCGGCAATGCCTCACCAGACATCGCCGAAGTGGGGAGGGGAGGCGACGGACTCCCCAAAAAATTGGCAAATTGGGGTAAGGAGAGACATTATATATATACCTCAACTATGAGTTGTCTAATATATAAGAAAATTGCATGGTGACTCCATATTTAATTAACACTAAAAGACCTCAAATATGAGTCGTCCGATCAACATAAGATGGCCCAGATCCTATCACAATATTATTTTACATTTAATATTGTGTAAATCATGTATATTATTTTCCCCTTACATTTTGCTTTACATTTATGACAATTTAATTCAGTTGACATCTTAACATATTCATCACGACTGTCCTGGATTGAGGTGTTGCCTGTTGTGCATGGATTGGTTTGGCTCTTTAGAGTTTTGATATAATTACATTAACAGTCATTTTCAAGACAAACAAACTAGAAAAGGTATCAATCTTTTTTAGGCGAGTGAAATGTTACTTACCGCCCAAAGAAAGCCAAAACTTCCATTCAACTCTTTATCCCTTTAGGGTATATGGTCTACTTTGGTGCCTTGAGATGTTGTCCCTATTACGCTTCAACTTGCGTGTTTGTAACATTTCCTTTGCAGTACAAAGAGTTGGCACATCTCTAAGGATTCGAAACAAAAACTGGTTGTCTGTCAACCATTGCCCGATAACATTGTGCCAATCCCTTTGGGGATAGGGTATCGATCTATCTTGATGCAGAAGTTTTCAAAGCAAGCTTAAGATAGTACTTTGTCAGGAAATTGGTAGGGTTGTGCAACGGATTCAGGCTGAGTAATTAATGCAGTGGGGAAGAGGACTTCTCCTCTAACCCACTATCAATGCTTAAACTATATTAAGAATAATCAAAAGAGATGCAAAACTGAACAAGAACAACTGCAAGAAGGAAAAACCACAAAGAATGATTAGGGTTTTCATTAAACTGATCTTTGCTTACAAATGAGTCCAATACACCTTTATATAGACTAAAAGAGGATCCCTTGATTCAGGGGCAGAGTTAGAAATTCTTCATGAGGGAGGCCAAATTAAGTTTCTACATTTTGACATGGGCCGAAATATCATTTTTTTAAATTTTTATATAAGACTAGTAAAATTTACATGTAATTTTTCTTTTAAAAAAATGAGGTGAGGCTAGGGCCCATGCGCCCCTTGCTCCGCCGCTGCCTGGATTTGGATCCAAATAAAAGTGAACAATAAATGAAATCTAAAATATTGGAAATAGATCTTGATGCTCCACTCTACGTCATTCTCCCGCGAGCGGTATCGGTTTCAAGTCAAGCAGTTCTAATTTGGAATTAGGTCTGAGCTTATATACTGGTTTGGGTAATGGTGCAGGTTCAGTATTAGATTGGATTTAGGCCTGGACATGGGTTTGAACCAAGGTTGAGGTTGGGATTTGGGTTTGCATTTGGAAGTGGATTTAGATTTAGATTAGAGGAAAAGATAATAGGTTTGGGATTTGGATCATGTATGGGGATGGATTCAAAGTAGGTTTAAGGTGAAGAAGCTGGATCAGAGGTGTCCATTTGCCATCCTCCACCACACCTAGCGGTAACACCATTTCCTGCTACTCATCCAGTCATACAAAAGAGGTTTGATGCATAAGGACAAAACACAAAGAAAGATTAGGGTTTTCCATCTAAGCTGATCTATGCTTACAAATGAATCTTAGCACCATTATATTGACTAAAAGAGGATCTGTGGATCTGGATCCAAATAAAAAAGAACAATAAATAAAAACTAAAATATTGGAAATGGATCTTGATGTTCTACTCCAAAATCAATAATCATGCGGGACAGACAAAGGAGGAACACTGAGGAGGCTATGGGGATGATGGATGAGGAGGAAGTGGGGATAGTGAGGGAGGGCGAGGGATTTCTCTTTTTTTTTCCAATGTGGGATGAACCATCTTTCTCAAACAAAATCATTTTATGTTGGGTGTCAAACTCTGTCATTGGCGTGAAATATAGATTCACGTTGTTGGAATTTGGTTCAACGCCTAAGTGCTACTCAAAGGTGAGTGTGACCCATTAGCGGAAGATTAAACTTATGGCCTTATGTTATGAACCATGCTATTATGGAATTTTGATACAAATGAAATTTTGTTATGATGCAACATTCAGGTGCATAAATTTGTTGCTTGACTAATGCATATGATAGATGTTTGAGCATGTGAATGAATTAAAATATGTTTGTATTATATATTATTTACCTTGGATGGATATGAGTACGATTTTGGCACAACATGCATGTTACATGTAAATTAGTTGATCAACATAGTAAAAAGGTAGTAATAATAATAATTTTGATGGTGAAATATCGAGCCTCGTTGACATGATACGTTTTTCCATGCCTACAAGGTCGCCCAACGAAAACTGGAGATTAACTGCACCTTTGAAAAGAAATTGCATGATAAAATACTCAATCATTAAGCCTATTTTCATCTATGTTTTAACTGCATTTAGTTCCTGCAAATAGTTATTGAAACTAAACATATTGTTCCAGCATCAATTGGTGCAAGGCACCGAAAGCGATGAAAGATAATTAAGTTACTTATATACATTTGCATCTGCACGTTTACTTCTTGTATTACTTTGTTTAGTGCATATGAGTTGATGAATTGTCTGTGTACAGGTGTTGTTACTTTTATGTGAGGTTCAAATTAGTTTGTGCTTGGCTGGGAGTAAACTTCGTGATTTTAGTTTTTATAGAGATTTTGTTCAAGTGCTAGCGATCAGATGAAGGACGGGATTTACCCGGTGTGAGATATCACATTGTTCGAGGAACCCTAGATATATCACATTGTTCAAGGAACCCTAGATGCTGTCGGAGTAAAGGATCGTCAACAAGGGCATTCTAGTGCGTTGTAGATTTTTATCCAAGACTTGTATCATTTGATGATGATGCCATGTAAATCGCTAGAAACATGTGAAGTATATGGCTAACTCAATAACGAAAGTTTAGTAAGGGGACTGGAGCAGGCTACCATGAGACAAAAGATCTTCTTTCTAAAGAGATTCAGAACTATTATATTAATATGTCCAAGGTCCAATATTGAAATCATTTCAAAGGTTTTCCCTGACTTTGTCCGTGTCAAACATACAGGGCCTGACCTTATGAAGTCAATAGATGAGAGCTATGATTTGTTATTGTAAAAAGCTTTTGCACTATTTCTGCTTTGGGAAAAAGTCTCGAAATTTTAGGGTCATACATATATCACAACTAACTGCAATAAATCATCAAAGGGAATCGGAGCTTCTCAAAGTAGCAATCATTATCATGGCATGCAATCACGAACTCTAGCCCTTCTTCCTTTTCTTCATCTCTCGTTTTCCTTTTTGCAAATTGCTTTGCTTAAATTCCTCCATCATGTGGTATACCTTTATCAAAGAAAAAAGGAGACCACATGCATTAATACAAAGGGATATAATGAGAACATCCTACCAATAGTCTGATTGCCGTTATCTAACAGATGAAAACATGGAAAACTATGTCACATAAGATGCTGGATTCTGGTAACCAATTGAAGAGCTCGTAGATTGGTCAAAGTAACACAAAAGGTTGGTTAGTTGAAAAGGATTTGATAGGGTAGGAAATAGCTGAATTTAGGATATTCATGGAAATTGAGGCATCTACTCTTTTTTCATTCAATTGAAGGATCACTTTCCCAAATTCATGAAATAACTCTTATGAACCAGTTCAGGAAGCCTACTTGAATGTTCATGGCAAGCTTTTTATTGAAATAATAGCATTTCAAGTTTTTGTAGAGTCTTCCTGTTGACCGAAACATGAAACTTTTATACCTTTCTCACGCCGGATGTTAGTCCCATTGTCCTGATGGCAGTCCCATCTACCGTTTTCCAAACAGCACTATCTTGATTCTCCCCATGCAATAAAGATTCTAATCCACCTGCATGGCACGGAAAATTTGTGGTGACTTTTTGTACAGACATCCTTATCAAAGAAAAGATCAATAACATACCTAAGTGAATAATTTTGAAATAACATAATAGCCTAGGTATGATCCTCACAGGACTCATTGAAAGGTACAAGGAACCTGTCCCACATGAACTTCCCTTGGCTTCTATTTTGATATTACAGATATAAACCCAAGCCAGGATGTCCAAAGACTACTAGCAAAAGCCATGTGAGTGTTCAACTCTCCAACGGAGTTTAAAAATAACCTGTCCCACATGAACTTCCTTGGCTTTTTACATTGATAGTACAGATATAAAACCCAGCCAAAGATAGCCAAAGAATTTTAGCAAAACCAATGTGAGTGTTCAACTCTGAAGGTTTAAAGATAAAATTCTTATGCAACAAAAAGCAGAGAAGATTGCACAGAACTGAACTTACATTTCGGATGAAGTACTAGCCACTCGATGCTCATATGTAGTCGAATATGGGAAAAAATGTGGACATATTCTCCAATATCCTCCCTCATAATAACCTTGCAATTCTTCATGACATCAATACCCAATAACCTTTTCAAGTACTGGTTCAGGGCTACCCTCCTCAATCTTGAATCAGTCTCATGTTTGTCCAGAAGAACAGATGGAAATTCCCAAAGCCCTGCAAGCAGCCCATCATTGGGTCTTCTTTTAAGGAGAAACACATCTTGGTCACTGTCCATCTTCCATAGGTTAGGTTGAGATTCCTTTCTAATTTGAAGAACACAAACAACAGCAAAATTGTGCCTTTGTTTTGCTTTAGCCACCTTCATAGGATAATCTGTAACTAAGATGTGGTTAGAGCCCTTTTCTCGACTTTTATTATTTGTGTCATGACCTTTTGACATCAGAAGTGCATGGCACTGATAAGAAATGGGACATGCAGAACATGCTGGGCTTGATCTTGTGCACACAGTAGATCCTAGTTCCATGAGTGCCTGATTGAAATCTCCAGGTCTGATGGGATCAACTAATTGCCCTGCTAGTTTCCTGCAGTGCATCAAAAAACGTTATCATTCAAAAGCTTACCCTAAAGAAAATACTAACTCTGTACTGATTGAATAGTTATTTGTAAACAGCTACTTCTCTTTTTCGAAGAAATTTTCAGTTAGTTTTTGAAGTGCAGATCATGTTTCACAACCACACAAGGCCTTAGATGGGTAGTCATTAGTCAATGACTCTAAGCAGGCTGCTGATTATTCCCAATTTAATGTCTGATTCTGTAACTCTGTTCATTGCCGCTTCTATACAAAGAAAGGCTGTTAAAAATGCGCAGTCCAAAAGAGTTCCATCTCCTAATCATTCTTGACCTGTGTGATTTTCCATTACCTGAAAATTTGCCCTTGCCCTCTATTGTTATGCTTGCCTCCTGGTATTCAAACTAGTCATTAATGGTCAGCTTTTGGGGTACCCACCCTTTTTGTATGTGTTGCGAACACTTTCATTTGGAGCATCTCATCTTCATTCTCTGAGGAGGGAAGTTGTCATTGAGGATGGTATGAGAACTCACCATAAACACTTCTCTGTAGCAGAATCTTTTGGATTTGCAGAAATGGCCTTAAGTCTGCAGACAACTCTGATCACATTGCCATCGACCACAGGTACTGCCTATGATCATTGAGTCATGATGAATCCATTTATGAAGGAGACAAGAATTTAAAATGACTTTCATATTCATCATGGTAGAGGAAAGGACAAGTACAGAAGCTGACCTGGTTAAATGCTATGGAAGCTATGGCACCTGCCGTATAATCCCCTATTCCCTTGACCCTTCGAAGGGTGTCTACTGTCCCTGGAAACTTGCCACCCTTTTCTACAATTGATTTTGCTCCCTAGCATAATCAACTTAGAGGATCAATTAGTTTTTCATGCTCTTGAACATGATGATCTGCATATCTTTAATACTCTTACATCAATTGCCACAACTACTTTCCTAGTCAAAATGAAAACAAAGATGGAAGAACGTCATCCAGTAACCTTCGCCTGCATTTATGAATCTTCGATTACACAAGCAAATAAAAGAAGCAGAATAAGAATGAAGATCCATATTTATTCCATGACAAACTCAGAATTATGGAAGGCCAAATTTCCATTTTCGTCGAGATATAAGTCCACAATGCATGCATCACATGGTAGGAGCATGATGAATTTACACATGTGTTCCTAATTTAATTCTGGAACTATTGAGCAATAACGACCAGTCATCATTCCCTCATTTATTTATTAATCATTTTCTGACCTTAAGGATATGATGTATATGGTTTATTTAATATAAGATGGTTTCTGGAACATATGATTAGGGCATAAGTTTTCCAAGGGTTTCAAAATTGTAATGGCACATATTGTGTCAGAAACTGGTGACCGAATAAATCATGTTAATCACTAAGATAACATGATCCAAGGTCCAACCTTTTGCAAACATATCAAATTAAATGCAGTAGGATCCAGTTGATATAGCTTGCACTTATTTTCCACTTCAGTAATTGTTTGTGTGTGTGTGTGTGTGTGTGTGTGTGAGAGAGAGAGAGAGAGAGAGAGAGAGAGAGAGAGAGAGAGAGAGAGAGAGCATGATCTTGGCCCAATACACAATTGGGGTATAGGTTATTGGAAAAAATAAACCAGCAATCAGGTCATGTATTGTACCTCTAGAAGAAAACGAGCACGCCTGTAGTAACCTAATCCCGCCCACATCTCATTTACCTCCTGAAAGAATGCTGCAAAAATCAGAATGCAGCAAAGTAATTGAAGTTCTTCAGAAACAAGCCTAAATTGTTGAAAAGTTGTTAACTATGAACGCGAAGCAGAATATGATTTCATGGCAAAACAGTGGCTCCATACTATAGTGTTAAGGGTATGTAATCAGTGGTCCTATCCTCCTTTTATACAAGAAACGGCTGCCCTAAAAGGTTGTTTGGATAGAAAGGGAAGGGAAAGGAATTGAATGAAAAAAAAGACTAAATAGCACATGGATTTAGAAATGGGTGAAAAAAAAGGAGGGGTAGTGTGGGAATAAAAAACTCTTCCACTTACTTTCTTTCATTTCCTTCCCAATCCGTCCGATTTGGGAGGGGAGGGATTTACACTAAACAATCCCTCCCTTTCATTTCCTTTCCTTTCCATCCCCTTGCAGCCAAACACGCTTTGCCCATTTCCTTCTTTTCTAATTAGCCAACCAAACAAAGGAGGGATTGCTCAATCCTCCCTTTCCCTCCTACCAAACAGGCCCTAAGATTCAAACCGATGTCCCCATGCTGGTAGCCAGAGTACCGCTATCATTCCACCAATCAACAACCACCATGAGGACCTTTCGGAAGGCCATTGATTCCAGGCATCGTTATTGCCATTTTTAAATTCCCACACCAACGTTTTTGTTTGCACCGTAAAGTCGAGCTACACCTAGCCTGTCCCTGTTCTTTGGAGTGCTCGAGTTGATCCTTCAGTTGGTCATAAACCTTCCCAAACAGGCCATTGGGTCAGAAAGTGTTAGAAAAAAATTGTATCTCGTAAAAAAAAAAAGATAAAAAGTATATCTGCATTCTCTGAGAAGCAGAACCTGATTAAGAAAAATTAAAATATTTAATAGCCTTCCATCTCCTTGCTACCATAAGGTTATTGGAATAATAAGCTTGAAGGCGCAATCTTCCAAAATATTGGTTTTTGTAGTGACTCTCCTTCTTCAACGCCATTTTGGGTGGTGAAGCTTAATTCCTAGCCCCACTAAACTAGTAATAAAATGAACCGCATGTTGACTATACAGAAAGGCAGAAATGTATCCAACCCATACTTTTGAAACAAAATTTCGAGCAAAAAAATGTCTTCAGAGACCAAATGAATTTGCAATAAAGGTGATGAAGCATGAAAGTTTTGATGGGGAGGCAACAAAACAGTTTTCATGAATCACCAAAAGGATTTGACGCGAACAACCTCTTTTTAGTGATTGATATCGAGAGCGCAACAGATATAGAGCAGAATTTGGGAGCCAATTCACTCTTCTAAGTTTGCTATATAAATTGCGGTCAACCAGGGCTCGATTATGATGGTTTCCTCTTCACAAAAAATGAACAACAGTATTCGAGAAAGTCCGCATTCTTCAACAACTTCCCAAAATTTCTGAAGTTAGAAACTTTTCAGGTGATGAAGAGAAATGCTAAAAAAAAATGCAAAATAAGAATACAGATTACCTCCTGAGACGCATTGGCGAGGTGATAAAGAGTGGGCCATTTCTGCATCCAACGGTTGTAGTAGTCTATGACCTTCGCAACTCGAGTCTGCTGCAGCATCACCTCCGAGACCCAGACAGCATATGCACGAATCTCTTCCTCCTCCTTCGTCTTCTCATCATTGGCACCATCTTTTTCTTTTGGTTGGCTGCTCCTCCATGGCAGCACTCTCTGGTTCGTATCATACCATCTGAGCAGGGACGCCCTGATCTTTTGGACTTCTTCCACAGAGAAATCCTCGATATCTGGAAGGACCCTTTCTTCTTCGACCTCCTCCTCCTCTTTCTTGGGCGCCTTCGCCGTGCGATGTCTCCTCTCCCTTCCCTCCATCGAGTACGACGGGGCCTGAGGAGAGAGAGCCAGGGGGTGCGCGGGGGCGCGGGCTGTCTTTGAACTTCGTCGCTTTTTCCTACAATAGCAAGAAGCAATCCTCTCGTCAATTCGTAGACATTCAAATTGAGCAGCAGCCCAAGTGGTCATCATAGTGAAGTCTCAGTAGCATCTCCCCCCTATAAGGCCACGTTTGAATACGTGGTATTTGATTGGGACTCAGAAATCGTTCCATGGTAAAACAAATATAGGATTTTAGGTTTCGAACATTGAATATAAAAAGTTTTGTTTTGAGAGAGAGTTTAAACTGAAGATATAAGTAATATGGATTTAAAATTCATACTACGTGTTAAAAACCATTGATTTAATATCAGATGGTGAAGGTCTACCTTAAATCTATGGATCTCAAATCACCACAAATCTGAGATCCGCAATGAAACAAACACAACCTTAGTCCCAGATGTTTTTGCTAGGGCCTGAAATTTTTGTTCAGAATTAGAGTTCCACCTAAATTTGTAGAACTTTTGAGAGAGAGGTGGGCATTAGAGTTTCATCTAAATGAGTGAAACAAAAGTTTCAGATCATCACAAGATGTGGTAGGTGGAACTTGAAACTTTTGTTCCACTATGACAACTACATGGTAGTAAATGTGACATTTTAATGTCACTCATTCTAATACAAGTATTCAAATGTGGCCTAATGGAAGAGAGGAATCAACCAAAAACTTCTAACTCCATTGACATTCCTGATTCTTCCAGCTATCTCAGCAGCCCTTTCATTAATATGGTGCATTTTTAATGTGTCTTTAGTTCAGGGATGGAGATAGAAATTTCTGGCTAAGAATTTTCGCAAGTCTCTATGTATGCGAAACCTTACTAGTGATGTCCTTAGATCAATAAGCACATTGGATGAAAAAGTGCCGATCAAGGGCAAAATGGTAATTTATTTGTAAAAAAAATGGTGTGTATTTAGTCAATATAAGAAGAAAAACAAAAGAGGAAAAATATTCTTCAACTGAAATAGAACTACTTGAAGGTGAAATACCCACTTAATTTAAGCCATCTAATATGGGTTTGCTTTTCTGCTACTCATAAAATCCCGTGCATAATTAGCTTGTTCCTGCTTTGCCTAATTGACATTATGGTTGTCATTTCCTGTCTACACGGGCCACCTGCTAACAACAGGTACTAATGTGCAAAGAAATGCCTGCATCAACGCCATCATCACCTGCACCTAAGTTGTTCTATTTGGGAACTGATATTATCAATTAGGATTTCTTGTATGCAGGTCAAAGACAAGTTCTTCAAGGTGTCAATGCGTGCTGTAATCTATGAATTATTTTACTGAAATATGTCAGAGAAAATCTATTCATGTGGTCCATAGGTCTTTTGAGAATTAAACTTGGTCTATTCACTTTTGATTCTTGAATGACAAAAGTTTAGGAAAGAAGCTTGAGTTGTGGGCTTTCTTCCTGTATTTTTTTCGTCATCTTCGATTGTTAAAAATGGACAACAAATTCATAGTAGAAACATCAAAATTGAAGACCCTATATATATGACAATTAGTATATATATATATATATATAATCTGTTTGTGAGAGACAACGTGAAATCCTCCTGTCATCCAGAACTCTGAACAATCACAGCCACTGTATGGAAACTTCGGGTGTTGAAGAATGAACATACTTTTGCACATCAGCAGATCACTTTCCGGCTGACTAAACCATCTTGAGATTGAATTGGAATTCAACTTAGCAGATTATGTAAAAACTGTGGATAAATACATGCACCACCTCACATGAATTGAGCCAATGCACTGTCTCTAAGTTACTGTTGCATGTAATGTGTGTCTACAGTGAAGGCAATAAGGTGATGACACACAGCTGATGAGATTGAAAGGATGGATCCTAAGAGCTCTGAAGATCAACTCGGAAGAGATGATCCTGAAAGAAGGATTTGCAAATCTTAAAATTGAAGAGATGCAGGACCTTATTTTTTCTACATCTTGTTTCAACAAACACAAGTTTAATTGTATCCAAGGCCATGCCTTCAAAATTTTTTAAGACCATTTGTTGGTTTTAGTTTCCCATAACATGAGATGCAAATGAAGCAACAGACCAGCTGCAGGGGGAAAGGGGTGAAGTTTCACCTCTTGGTGCACCTCAAGCAACAGACCTGCTGACTGAAATGCAGCAGATGAATTTCATATTGGCCTTAATTTTTTCTCTGCTATTGAGAAGTGTTCTGTAGTTAATTAGTGTATTTGTGGGGTTGTTTTTCCTGTTCACGATATGCTTTGAAAAGAAAAGACAATTGTTACTATCATATCTGGAATGGCCAACAGTGGTAAATTTTGCTGCTGCAGATGTTTTTCGGTAGATGCTTCATGTCTTTTTTTTTCCTCCATTCTCAAAGCTTGACACCCTCTTCACCCCTCATGAACCTACAAACACTATCATCATCAATATTGCTTCCCAGCATCACCATACCTAGTACTACTTTCTTCTGCTCTAATCCTTCCTTTTCATATCTCATGCATTTTGACTCAACCCTGTGCAGACCGACTGGCCTGAAAATAAAGTGCACATCCATTATCTCAGTCGCATGTCATCTAGGATTCTAGAGTACTAAAACTTGTGACTTCGCTAATAAACTAATTTGTTCAAAATTGCATGGTTAGATCTATGTATAAATCATGTTCAATGCATATGTATTCTGCATATCGACATTCCAAAAGTCTATCTAATTGCAACATGATTTTCAATAGCTTTAAATATGTCTTTTATCTAGATTTGGTACTAGCAAAAGGAATGGAATCAAAGATCATTGAAGTTCCTATGTTCTTATCTTTTCAAGATTAGGCATTCAACTCATGTTATGAAACGTGTATTTAATAGAAAGTGAGTTATGATTTTGGGGTGATTCCCCCGCAGGGTTGCAGCGGAATAGAAAGTGAATTATGGTTATCATGTAAGCAAGTCTTTTAAGTGCATGATTTTACTGGAGCAACTTATGATGCCATTAGGTGCACTTAGATCAGGAGATTGCAAACATTTACATCGACTTCGTACACACTATGCTTTTGCAATTTATTGACTCTTTTGCTAATTACATGACTGGCATCAAACTGGTCCTGCTAGAACTCAAAAGTAGTTGAAGAAGCAAATTGTGCTTGCTTAAAGTGTTTTCCTTTACATGGTCCATTTGGATGAGACCATTTTAAACTAGCTCGAAATTAATTTGTCAAATTGTCAATCTTGTTTTAGTTGGATTGCTCTATTGGAATCGGCTAGTGTCATCCATTTCTTCACATCTCTTTTTCTGATCTGCTTATTGAAGAAGACATTGAAAGTAGGTTTTCGTCATTTCACTTGATTTTTTTTTTTGCCGTTGAGAGCACTGATAAGTCAGCATAACAAGATGTTTCCTTCTTGATTTCAGACTTTCAAAATGGACATTCCCTATACGGACAGATTCGGTGTCTAACTTTGAACCATTGCCCCTCCATAACATCTATGTATGTCCTATAGTTTTCCGTGCAAATGTAAGCAACATTTATAAGTATACTGATTGTGTTACAAGTTGCTCCAAGAGCAAGAAAAATCAACTTTTCATGAGAGTACTAATTTATGAAATACTCTATTGTGTATAATGGGTTATTGTATTTGGTCTACTGTTATTTAATTGTTCTCAATGTTCAGCTGCAATTCATTTCTATTAGCTTCATGAATAACCTGGTTTTGTCATCTAAACGAAAACCAGGTTAAATAGTTAAAACCTGGTTTGGATATTGCCATCCAACCAAACAAACCAGGTTTTATTCCTCATAGCCAGATTTTAAAGGGTATTTCTATCATACCACCAAAACACTGTGTTTTAGATTGTTTTCCCCTTGAAAAAATTATTTTTCTATAACAGTTTCTCAACATCTTTCTTTGAGCCATTAGTTTGAAAAAAAAAAAAAATTCTTTATGAATCAAATTGCAAGAATCCGTCATGCATATTCAAAACAAAGGTCCTTTTCGCCAACCTCATGGGACTTCAGTCATTTACAGATCACAAAGAAGCATGGATAAGCCACTTCAGAAGTGAAGAAGCAAGTATACAAACCATTTATACCCGATTTGGAGGCATAACACAAATGACCATGAAGAAAAGTCATGAACACATTTTTTTTTACCATCCTATTCTGGTTTCAAGACATTTTTGCAAAATGTTCCACTTTAAATTAAGGCGAAAACTATCGTGAAAAATACGGGACCTTGAAAGTGTTTTCGAGAATAAATAACAAAACCGCTTACTTCTCTCTATCCGGGCTTGAAATTTGAAGCATCTGCGATAGTACTCGGAAAAAGTAAGAACCATATTGCAGAACAGCCAGACGAGGAAGGACGACTTTTGGTGCAGAGACCAGTTGGATAAAACAACCTTCTTTCTTTCTCCTAAAAATGCAAAGATTAATTTGCTAGAACTCCTTGCTCTTAATAACGCAAACAACAAAAATGCACTTTTTTACTTTAATTGGTGCCCTCAGATCTCATAGCTATAAAACAATCATCGACGGCTATACGACAAAGGCCTTCAACATGGGCTCCTGCACAAAGGAGGTGGATAGAACGAAGAAGGAGGTGGATAGAACTAAGAAGAAAAAGGAAAGGAAAGAAAAAGGAAAGGAAAGGAGAGAAAAAAAAGAAAGAGAGAGAGAGAGATTGCAGAAGCCCAAGCTAAAGATCAGTGCCGCCGCTCCTGACATGATTATGTTTTCCATCATTGGGCACCAAGAAAACCTGCAAATCACAAAACAGCCGTTCGAGATCCATCCCGGCAGTCGTAAAAAAAATCCGACGAAGGTGAAGAAACAAGAAACAGCAAAACGAATGAGTCACAAAATGGAAACAAAGGCAAAGCTCAAGAGACATAATCGCAAGGGAACGCAGAAAAAATTACGCCCATTAGTCGCCATATTCATAGTTTAAAGGAACACAAACAAATGAGGACTTTATGTACATATCAACGAAATATGCAACTAGATCCGGCGAAAATTAACATCCATAAAAACCCCAAAGCCCCAAAACCAGCAAAGAAGGAAACGGAAAGAAACCCCAACACCGAAGGCCCTGCAAAGTCCAAAAAGCAACAGAAAGTATGATCAAAGGATATACAAGAATGACCAAAGAAAGTACTTGAAAACCCCAACCCCAGTGATAAAACTGAATCCAGATAAACCAACATAATGAACAAAACATCAAAAACTAAAACTCTAAGACGAAAAAATGTATAAAAAAAATGCCAAAACCGCAGGAAGGTCAACTTGCAATCGACGTTCAATCAAGAGTTCAAAGAGAAAGTCGGAAAAAGGAAGAGAATTAGCTCAAAAAATTATCGAAACCGGTTGCCGGCGAGGAGGCGGAAGCTCTCGAGTAAAGTAAAACTTAGGGCGGCCTAAAACAATCATTTATAGGGCGGGGGGGAGGGGAAGGGCGTGTGCAGTCCTCAATGTAAACAAAATTTCCTAATTGCCCTCTCATGCGAACGGGTTGAACATGGTCGATGGTTTGAATCCGAACAATTCCAACCAGGATTTATTTTGAGATCAGAGACTACCATTGTTTGTAGTACGGGTGAGCGAGAGGGTCAATCACACCGTCCTAAGTGAAGTCCGAAGGCTCCTCCATTCTCCCTACCTTCAGCGTTCTGAAGCTATGCCCATCTTGGGTGAAGCGAAGGGTGTAACAATTCAGATTAAAGGCTGGACGGGAGTCACCAACTTCTCCGTAGTACCCGTAGACGACTTCAAGGTGATTCTTGGGATGAAGTTTTTTAGAGGCCAGGATGTGATGATGTTGCCAAAGTTTAACACATTGACGTTGATAGGTGCGGATCAGTCTCATACAGTGCAATGTCACTTCCTCAGAAATAAGTCTCAACCAACATTATCTATTATGCAACTAAAGAAGGGCGTACGTCATGGGGAACAAACATTCCTCGTGGTCGTACGTCTACAAGAAGATGACCTCAGCTGAGAGTCATTCCCTTAGGGCTAGCCCCTGTCCTAAAGCAGTTCGAGGGAGTCATGCCTCCCGAGATGCCCAAGCGCCTACCTCTCAGGCGTGAAGTTGATCACGAAATCGACTTGGTTCCCGCAGCCAAGCCGCCAGCTATGGTCCCCTACATAATGGGACCGGCCGAACTGAAGGAGCTGCGGACGCAGCCTGATGACATGCTTGAGTCATGGATCATTCGTCCCTCTAAGGTACCATTCGGAGACCCTGTGTTGTTCTAGACGAAACACGATGGCTCCAAGGGACTCTGTGTGGATTACCGCGCTTTGAACAAGTATACACTTCCTTTGATTGCAGACTTGTTCGATCAGTTGGACAAGACAATGATCTTTTCAAAGTTGGACCTTCGTCTCGGCTACTGGCAGGTTAGGATTGTAGAAGGTGATGAACCGAAGATGATTTGAGTCACTCGCTATGGTGCATATGAGTTCATAGTCATGCCATTCGGGTTGACGAATGCCCCCGCGACTTTCTCGACTCTCATGAACAAGATATTCTACCCCTAGTCACATGAGTATGGCTAGGAGGGCCCCGTACCCTACGGGTACGGTATAGGTACGGGGTTGGGTACGGTGGGAAAATATAAAAAATAAAAAAAAAATTCAGAAAAATCTAAAAAAATCAGAAAAAACTAGTAAAAATAAAAAAATTCAAGAAAAATGTATTTAAAGGAACACCCTTAGCATTTTGTTATTGTTTAAATTTTTTTGATATATATATATATATATATATATGTGTGTGTGTGTGTGTGTGTGTGTGTGTGTGTGTGTACGGCCGTACCCCCATACCCACGTTTTTTGAAAATGGTCCGTACCCGTACCAATACCGGTACCCGTACCCGTACCTATGTGACATAGATTCTACCCCTACCTTGACAAGTTTGTGGTAGTCTACCTTGACGATATTGTGGTCTTTAGCAGCGATCTAGAGGAGCACGTTAGTTACTTGAAGATAGTGTTCCAAGTACTCAAAGAAAATGATCTCTATGTGAAGAAGGAGAAGTGTCTCTTTGGACAACGAGAGATCAATTTCCTCGACCATATTCTAGGGAATGGCCAGCTGTGAATGGATCCGAAGAAAGTGAAAGTTGTTCAAGATTGGAAGCCACCCTCAAATGTGCCTCAATTGCGGTTCTTTCTTGGGTTAGCCAATTATTATCAGCGGTTCATCATAGGGTACTCATTGATTGTGGTGCCCCTTACTGATCTACTTAAGAAGAACAAATTCTGGATTTGGACTCAGTTTGCCCAGGATGCCTTTGAAGGCCTGAAGCGTGCCCTTGTACAAGAGCCCGTTCAAGTTGCCAGATCACTCCAAGCCCTTTGAAGTACACACAAACGCCTCAGATTTTGCCATTGGTGGGGTACTAATGCAGGACGGTCATCCGATTGCCTATGAGAGTCGAAAGCTGAAGGACCCTGAGAAGCGGTACACAGTGCATGAACGTGAAATGACCGCCATTGTGCATTGCTTGCGCATATGGAGGCATTACCTATTGGGGACAGAGTTCGTCGTCAAAATGGATAATGTCGCCACCAGCTACTTCAAGACTCAGAAGAAGTTAACTCCGAAGTAGGCTCGTTGGCAAGAATTCTTGGTGGAGTTTGATTTCGCTTTGGAGTACAAGGTTGGTAAGACCAACGTGGTAGCGGATGCGTTGAGTCGGAAGCCAGAACTTGCAGCCTCTCGAGCGGGGACCTCCGAAGCACAATTGGAGGATGCACTCTTTGAGCGGGTTCGTGAAGGAATGCAGCCGGGCTCAGCGGTCCAACACTTGGTTGCCTTGGCTGACGCGGAGAAGACTTGAAGATTCTGGCTACAAGATGGGTTGCTCCTCACCAAGGGTGGACGTGTTTTCGTGCCGAAGTGGGACAACCTTCGGTGGGAGTTGACAAAGGAGTGCCATGATACGCTTTGGGCTGGCCATCTAAGCCAGAAGCGGACTCTGGCCCTTCTCGAACCGAGGTATTATTGGTCCCAGATGCGTGACGATGTGAAGGCGTATGTAAAGACTTGCCTCATCTGCCAGTAGGACAAAGAGACTAATCAAAAGCCTGCAAGCCTGGTTGAGCCTCTTCCTATTTCGGAACGTCTGTGGGAGAGCATCTCCATGGACTTCATTGTGAGTCTACCCAGAATTGATGGCTACAACTCTATCTTTGTGGTGGTGGACAAGTTTTCTAAGCATGCCACGTTCATTCCAACTACGAATGAGAGCCCAGTGGAGAAAACAGCGGAGATGTTTGTGAAGTACTGGGGCGTGCCGAAGAGTATTGTGAGTGATCGCGATGCTCGCTTCACGGGCATGTTTTGGCGTGAAGTGTTTCGGTTGCTTGGCTTAGACTTGTTGTTTTCCATAAGCTTCCACCCGCACACTGATGGCCAGACTGAACGCATAAATGCTCTGTTGGAACAGTACATGCGTCACTTTGTCAGTGCCAACCAGAAAAACTGGGTAAAGCTGCTCGATGTGACCCAATTCTGTTACAACCTGTAGAAGAACGAGTCTTCAGGCCACTGCCCCTTCGAAGTAGCCACGAGACAGCAACCGTTGATGCTTCACACTCTTGCTGCCCAAGAGAAGGGAAGACCCAGCTTTGCCTACCAGTTTGTCAAAGACTGGCAGGAACAGACAAAGATTGCTAATGCGTTCTTGCATAAAGCCACCAAGACAAGACCAAGTTCTTGTGTCAAATTATACCCAGACCGCTCGGGTATCTTTCGTGGGTGACACCGAGCACTGATCCGAAAGTATGAAGGGCCATTTACTGTGGTCAAGAGAATTGAGAAGCTGGCCTACAAGTTAGATCTGCCTCTAGACTTCAAGGTGCATTCAGTGTTTCACATCTGCAACCTCAAGCCCTTCTATGCCGATGCTGAAGACCCGGAGAAAAGCCAGCCGCAGCAAGAACCCATCTTGCAACGAGCTCTTTCGACCCGACGTGCCGCTGACCGTCAGTTAGACCAGATCCTTCGACACAAAGTCAACTACCTTGGTGAACTAAAGCGATACTTGGTCAGGTGGGTAGATGAAGATGATCCAACATGGGAGTACGCCTTCCGCTTGAAGTGAAGTCATCCAGAAGAAGTCAGAATCTACCATGAAGCTTCTAGCACCGAGGACGACGCTTGATTTGAAGGGGGGAGCCTATGTTACCAGAGTGCGGGGTGCAGGTGCCGGTGCGGGTGCTGGTGCCGGCGCGGCACATCTCCAAAAAATTAGGTGCGGCGGTGTGGTGAGAGTATTTTATTATTATTATTATTATTATTATTATTAATTCATAGAAATTGAATAACACAATTAAAATTATAAATTTTATGAAAAATAAAACGCGTTAGAATGGTGAGAATAGTCGAAAACAAAAGAATGTTTGAAAAAAAGCATCAACTATCGAGTTTTAGGTTCTGACATAGATCATGACTGAAACAAGACTTATGAAATTGATGAAAACGTTCAATTGTCGGGGTTTCTTGAAGTTTCGACACCTAGCCAAGATTTCGAGGCGGTTATAAGGGCGTCTCGGCCGTCATTTCGGAACGACCACGACAAGGTGGCGTTCCTGGCGCACACCTCCTTCCTCTCAGCCGACTATGTCCTTACTGCTGTCGGGAAAGCCGCTCTCGGTGAAACGCCCGTCGTTCCGAAATGACCACGACAAGGTGGCGTTCCTGGTGCACGCCTCCCTCTCAGCCGACTATGTCCTTTCCGCTGCCGGGAAAGCCGCTCTCGGTGAAATTTCTTCACTTCTTTCCATCGATAGGTGATGCATGAAGACTTTCCAACTGCATGCCATTTTTTAGTCCTGTATCGCAAGTTTTGAACAAAAAGAAAGAATTTATAATAAATTACCACCGATACATTACATGAAATGCGATGGGTGAGAATGGTCGAGCGTTGCTTGGTTTTGTGGATCTGGTTGCGGGTCGGTTTTGTGGATTTTGGATATCGAAGCGTACCACCCAAAAACAGATTTTTGGATCTGGTCTCTCATCTTCAATAGGTGCGGTTTTGGTGCGCACCATAGGCGAATCCGCACCCGCGTCGCGTCGACGTGGGTGCGGGTCCATTTATACCGCACCCCGGTAACTTAGGGGGGAGCGTGTTCCTCTACGTCTAGAGTATGTACAATCATTTGCTTTTGTTGTATTTGCTTTGCTTATGTTGAGCCTTGATGTAAGCTCAAATGTTCACCTGTGTCGAAGCACCATCCCAAAACGGCCCCAAGTGTAAGATGTAGATTCCTTGTTTTGGATGGTCGGCATGGGAATTCTGTAAGCGGCTTCGGCAATCCTTTGTAAGTAAAGTGTAAAAGCTTACTTGCTTTCCCTCGTGATGTACTCATCTTTCTAAGTGAATATATTGCCAGTTTCCTCCCAAAACGGCCCCAAGTGTAAGATGTGGAATCCTTGTTTTGGATGGTCGGCATGGGAATTCTGTAAGCAGCTTCGGCCATCCTTTGTAAGTAAAGTGTAAAAGCTTACTTGCTTTCCCTCGTAATGTATGCATCTTTCTAAGTGAATATATTGTGAGTTTTCTTTCCACACTCTTGTCCATTTTGTATCTTTGTTCTCGAAAAGGTGTTCAAGTGATCTGTGCCCACTTGAACGAGGCGAAGGCTTGCAACTTACTGGCGAGAGTTTACCGTGCCGCACGGTCTGAAGTTGTCGGCGCGTGACAGCAAGACTCCATTGAGAAAATAAATATAAAAAGCAGCTTATCAGTTACTAATAATGTTCTTGTAATTGACAAGAATTGTTCATCTTACAAACTAAGTGATAGGACCCAACCTCGTGGCGACTCGATATGCTGCCAAATCTGATCCTTCCCCTAAGATCAATTGGAGGAGGCTAGTGCGGTTGATAAAATATAAGGGTCATACAAATTTCTTTCCGCTGGACAACAACCCCAACTCAAATAAACCCCTAGGACCGGATACAAGAGAGGTTACCCAGCCCGGTTTCAGCCTACTACAAAAATCTAGCAAGGGTGTGAGGCTTTTACAACCATATGCAACACATTATTGCCTTCCTCACTCAACCTTCATGCACACAAACATCAACCCATCCTGTCATTCATGCATTCATGCCTAGGCACGTACAAACCATACCAAACTCACCCTTAGGTGGTCTGATGAGCCTAGAACTATGTCCTAAGCAAAAGTGCTTAAGAGGAGTCCACCGTCAGCTATAATGGCCAAAGGCCAGCTGTAATCACATACCCTACCCGACTGCTATAGGGGGAATAAGGCCTCACCTATCGGAGCCACGTCCGGTGTCTCTACAAGCGAAACTTCAGCTGAGAATAAGACCAAAGATCTCAGCTATTCGGCTCCAATACCTTGATTAGCTGCTACAGCTAGCTCCCGCAGTTGGATCCAACTTATCGACACCCCTTGGCTCAAAACAATAGACAGTATATTACTGTCTATTAAATAAGCAAGAGCATAATAACCAGAGGGTAAGGTGCTTCACCAAAATATAATTTGATCCCAGTTCAATGTCGATTTGGGGAATGTTGTCGTCGGTTATGCGTCGGCGAATGCCTGAGTTGAACTCAGTCCCTGCTACTCCGCTACAAGTTTGCTGCCTCCCAACAAATTGTTCTTATTGCTGGTCCTTCAGCTTCAGTAACTATGACAGTCAAATTCCAGCTAAATCAGAAAAGGAGTTGAGCACCGAGTCATGTACATGTCACTAGATATTCAAATTAACCCCAGGAGTATCTGATTTGGGGGTGGTGGTCGTCGGTAGCACCGACGAACGCGTTCCTCCTTCATTGCTCATGCTTAGCAATTGTCTTCCTCTGGAACAGCTTCTGTCGACTGGTACAACTCCCAGACATGAACAATATCAAAGTCTAGACAATAATCGAAATTACAGAGAGGTGGAAAGCAAGAATGTGTCACTAGATCGCTGAGAATTCCCAGTTGTTGAAAGACTGGGTTGCAAGTGAGGTTCTCCTCACAGGAATTCACATAATGTGTCTCAGACCTACGACACTTGTAAATTCAATGGCTCTTTACAGGATCATCCAAAAATTCTACAACTTGGTCAAAAAATAGTAGACGTGTGTCGGAATCCAACACCACTTTACTCAACCCCCGACGTGCCTCCAATCAGGATCGCGTGGTGGGAAAAGTCACGCTTGGCCCCTTAGTCATTATGTCTGGCGATACTTGATCGTCCTCGTAGAATTGCTCAGGCGTTGCCTAGGAAGTAGCAACACTTGTAAAGTTCGTTGAGTTGCACCCACAACACCAATTGCTCTGAAACTTGGTTTGAGTGACTCTAAGGAACTTAGGATCAAAACCCAAAGCTGCCCAACGATTGATTTTGTTTTAGGATCACACAGGAAGCCGATGATCTACCGCTTGTTCTTCAGCAGTCACAGGAAACCTTTCAGCGATAGACGGTCCTTCAAAAATTCGTAGCTCCTCATATACAGGAAGAGTCATCATATGCAGACAATTCTAAAGAGCCCTTGCTCGACCCCCATCATCGTAAGCACCAGCCATATTTCGTGACCTGTTTTTGGCGGATGTATGCTTTGTTCTGTAGCTTTTGAAAGCAGCTCGATTGCTCGATGATTAGCAGCAATCGACTCCAATGTCATGCAGACAATCGAAGAAATCAATCCAAAATAATTTCAACGTTCAATTAAGTGGGTAAGCTACCAAGATTCGTCTCCAGATCACTGGGATACCTCATTTTCGTAAGATTTGGGGAAAACTATCACCTTGGCGGCAGATTGCTCTGGAGCTTAGCTGATTGCCGCTTGATTCTGGCCATGATCGATTCCTTCTACAATTCAGCACCAAATCATTCAAAATTTGGCAGGAATGTTCCTTGGGCTCAGGCGATTCTATTGGTTTGGTTGTCCTCTTTTGATTATCGTCTAACTGCCAGAAAACCAACTCAGTTGCTCGATATTCCATCTATTTATCCTCCAAATCATGTCGCACATAAATATGATCACTGAAATTACTTGATATGACTTAAAGACAACCAATTTAAGATTTGTGTTAGTCGAACTGCATTGCTTAGAATCCAAATGCGCAGATCTCGTCAGTGCTGTGACTTAAGCTTCGATCCTTCGATCTGAATTGGGACAAACCGATCTACTTCTTGCGTTAGACAAAGAGGATCTGAATCACTCAAAGTGTCTATGTCCCTCTCGATCAAGTGAATTCGAGTTGTTCGAAATCACCAGTGGAAAGCACCAAGAAGGAATCAGTTACTTGCCTACGAAATAGTCGTTGTTTGTTGGGTTGAAAGACATCAGCAGAACCACGATCGTTATTTTCTTCCTCGACTATTCCCGATGTTGATCGCAGCTTCTAATTTCTCTCATGTTCAAAGGAATTGCACGGTCGTTCAATCTCAACTTGCTGAAATGGGAATGCTCGTCAAACTATCAATCCAGTAGCAGCTTCCGGCCACTGCTCCTCTAGATCTTTAGCCGTTAATCTCTCTTCCCTCATCTCTCTCTTCTCCTTCTTCTTCTTCGGTCGACGGTTGCCTGGTTTTCTCCTAAACTCTTCACTGGCCCTTCCTTTGCTATGAGAAATTAATGGCTGAAGATCTAGAGGAGCAGTGGCCAGAAGCTGCTACCGGATTGACAGTTTGATGAGCATTCCCATTTCAGCAAGTTGAGATTGATCGGCGGTGCATTTCCTTTGAATATGGGAGAAATTAGAGGCTGTGATCAACATCGAGAATAGTTGAGGAAGAAGACGACGGTCGTGGTTCTGTCGATGCCTTTCAACCCAACAAACAACGACTACAGGCGAAATGATCTACGCAGGCAAGTAACCGATTCCTCCTTGGTGCTTTCTGCCGGTGATTTCGAACGACCCGATCTCACTTGATCAAGAGACATAAACACTTTGAGTGATTCAAATCCTCTCTGTCTAACGCAGGAAGTAGATTGGTCTGTCCCAATTCAGATAGAAGGCTAGAAGCTTAAGCCACAACGTTGACGAGACCTGCATATTTGGATGATAAGCACAACAGTTCGTCCAACACTTATCTTAGATTGGCTGTCTTTAAGTCAGATCAAGTAATTTCAATGATCATATTCATGTGCAATGTGATTTGGAGGATAAATAGATGGAAGATCGAGCAACTGAGTTGTTTTCTGGCAACTAGATGATAATCAAAAGAGGACGACCAAACCAGTAGAATCACCCGAGCCCAAGAAACATTCCTGCCAAATTTTGAATGATTTGGTGCTGAATTGAAAAAGGAATCGATCACGGCTAGAATCGGGCGACAATCAACTGAGCTCCAGTGCAATCCACCGCCAAGGTGATAGTTTTCCTCAAATCTTACAGAAATGGGGTCTCCCGGTGATCTGGAGGCGAATCTTGGCATCTTCCCTATTTAATTCGATGTTGAAATTATTTTGGATTGTTTTCTTCCATTGTCTGCGTGAGATTGGAGTTGATTGCTGCTAATAATCGGGCAATCGAGCTACTTTTAAATGCTACAGAACAGAGCAGACATCCGCCAGAAACAGGTCACAAAATCTGGTCGGTGTTGTAATCTCCGATGATGACAGGGGTCAAGCAAGGGCTCTTTGGAATCACCTGCATATGAGAACTCTCCCTGCATTATTTCAGGATTTTTGGAATAGGCATTGAAGAGCTACTAATTTTTGAAGGACCGCCTATCACTGGAAGGTTTCCTGCGATTGTTAAAGAACATGCGGCAGATCATCGGCTTCCTGTGCGATCCTACAACATAATTAACTGCTGGGCAGCTTTGGTTTTGATCCTAAGTTCCTTGGAGTCCCTCAGACCAAGTTTCAGAGCAATTGGTGCTGTGGGTGAAGCTGAACAAACTTTACAAGTGTTGTTACTTCTTGGATTACGCCTAAGCAATTCTACGAGGAAGATCAAGTATCGCCAGATATAACGACTCAAGGTGCCAAGCATGACTTTTCCCAGCACATGATCCTGATTGGAGGCACGTCAGGGGTCGAGTAAGGTGGTGTTGGATTGTGACACATGTCTAGTATTTTTGGACCAAGTTGCAGAATTTTTGGACAATCCTGTGAAGAGTCGTTGAATTTACAAGTATCGCAGGTTTCAGTCACATTTTGTGGATTCCTGCGTGGAGAACCTCGCTTGCAATCCAGTCTTTCAAAAATTGAGAATTATCAGCAATTTGATGACACATTCTCGTTTTTCACCTCTATGTAATTTTGATTATTATCTAGACTTTGATGTTGTTCATGTCTGGGAATTGTATCGGTCGACAGAAGCTATTGCATAGGAAGACAGTTGCTACACAGGAGCAATGAAGGAGGAACACATCCACTGGCGCTACCGGCGACCACCACCCACAAGGGGTTAATTTGAATATCTGGTGACATTTTCATGACTTGATGCTCAACTCCTTTTCTGATTTGGCTGGAATTTGACTGTCATTGTTACTGAAGCTGAAGGACCAATAATAAGAACAATCTGTCGAGAGGCAGCAGACTTGTAGCAGAGTAGCTGGGGTTGAGTTCAACTCAAGCATTTGTCGGCGCTTATCCGGTGACAACATTCCCCAAATCGACACTAAAATGGGGTCAAATTATATTTCGGTGAAGCACGTTACCCTATGGTTATTATGCTCTTCCTGATTTAATAGACAATAATCTACTTTATACTTTTTTTCAAGTTGTGTCGAGGAGTTGGATCCAACTGCGGGAGCTAGTTGTAGCGGCTGATCAAGTTATTGGAGCCGAATAACTGAGATCTTTGGTCTTATTCTCAATTGAAGTTTCGCTTGTGGAGACGCCGAACGTGACTCCGGCAGGTGAGACCTTGTTCCCCCTATAGCAATCGGGCAGGGTATGTGATTGCAGCAGTTCTTTGGCCATTATAGTTGACGATGGACTCCTCCAAAGCACTTTTGCTTAGGACATAGTTATGGGCTGATCAGACCACCTAAGGGCGAGTTGGGTATGGTTTATACGTGCCTAGGCATGAATGATAGGATGGTTCGGTCTTTGTGTGCATGAAGGTTGAGTGAGGAGTGCAATAATGTATCACATACGGTTGTAAAAGCCTCACACCCTTGCTAGATTTCTGTAGTAGGCTGAAAGTGGGCTATGTAACCTCTCTTGTATCCAGTCCTAGGGGTTTATTTGAGCTGGGGTTGCTTTCCCGTGGGGAAAAATTTGTATAACTGTTACATTTTATCAGCCACACTAGCCTACTCCAATTGATCTTGGGACAAGGATGGGACTTCGGCAACGTATCCAGTTGCCACGAGGTTAGGTCTTATCACTGAGTAATGTGCATTGAATCCAACATATTGATAAAGTTCCAATAGTCGTCAAGGTTGACTGTTTTCTTGGCAAAAACTACTACATATTGCATCTCGTCATAGGCTTGATCCCAGAGAGTTGGCAACAACATTTGCTTTATAGAAAGTACATAAGGGTTGGTGAAATATACAAATTTCACTAACTTCAAACATTACAAGAGGATTATTTTACCATTTGAAGGTGTCTTTAATCATCCACAACAATGTCTACCATGGGGATTACAATCTTGCTCCCATTGGGGTTATGAGGAGTACTTGTTGAAGTACAAAATTGGTGGGTGGATGTTGCAACCTTATTTATTTACCTCAAGAAGTTGCATATTCCGTGCATGGTGAAGTTTGGAATGCAATGAAGTCTCATTTCAACTAGTACATCTTCAAATGGGTGCACATTCCCCTCATTTATAGTTGGCAGCTTCACATCTGTTGGATTTATCCTTGAGCAATCTTATTGCTTGTTCTACAATATAGAAAGCCAAAACAATAGGAAAAAAAATCAAAGGTTTCAAAGGTTAATATCGATTTTGCACAAGCAAGAAAAAGCATACCCTCTTTGTTTTATGAGCCATTCACAATATGCTCCAAAAATACATGAAAAAAAAACCTTACAATAGTAGATGAAGAGGCAGTTGGTTGCTTGTGCTTGAAGCCTTTATAAATGCATTCGTTCATATACCTATTGTGTGTGATTGATCTTCTCTCTCCGCTTTGCTAGGGTTTTCCCTTAACATTGGGGCTTCACTATTTGCTTGTTGGGAGGGGGGGTTATTGGGGTCCGTTTTGCCGTTGGCCAGGAGATGACAAACAAATGCTTGCTCCACTGGGGCTAGATGCAACTTTCCTATGGAGTCAGAGCCCACCAATATCCCTAAAGTGTCTTGGGCCGCTATCATCTCAGATGAAGCACATCAAATGTAGGATGTTTCAGAGGTAACTTTATCCAAGAAAAACGGCCGTCTGAGGGTTTCTGTTAGGATCGACCCTAGGGCGGACTAGAAACGTCGAACCCAGATCGTCTAATCCTACTCCCAAGACCTCCTGAGGTAAGCTTCAACAAATAACCTAAACAAATTATACAAATGAACTATCCGGCCGGACAGGACCCCAGCGCAAAATCCCAAAGGACAAGGGATACAGCTAGGGGAAACCCAAAAATCCTAACTAGGGCAAACCTACTACAAGAACACTACGAGGGTGTGAGGCCAGTACAACCACAAGCGATACAAAGAAGCACTCACAACTCACTCACCAAACCACGACAAACCATAACTAACGAACAAACCACGCCCGATTCCCAAATAGGAAGGTCGAGCCCCTTGTGATCGTGTCTTTGGCGCGTGCGCCTCTGAGGTACCACGAAAGGGACTAAGGCCAAAGCCGGGCTAAAGCAGAAAAGTAAGCAAACCAGATGCAGACCTAAAACAAAAGCAAGATTACCACCCCGATAGCTACAAGGGGGAGAAGAAGATGATACCGGCCAAGATTGATCTTGACTAGGCCGGATAAGTGACCCCGGGAAGAAGACCGGTTCCCGGGTATTGCAGCTACGGATCAAAAAATCTGTCTGAAGAGAGCCTCCACGTAGCTAGCTGAAAAGGGGCCCGCCGAGGAGGGCCAAAGATGGCCGGTGCTCGGGTGAGGGAAGCCGGAGGCAACCGAGGACGGGGCAGCCACCTGCTGCCTTGAGCCGAGAGGGTAACCGCCTGTCGCTAAGGGCCGCGGCCTGTGGTGCGGCCGAGGGGGGCTGGAGCCGATGGTCGACAACGCCTACTTACCTTTGCCTGGTGTGGCTCAGCCACATTCGTCGGAGAGGGCCGACGGAGATGAGGTTAGGCCGAGGAGAGCCCGAAGGGTCTAGCAGGTGAGCTAGGCCAATCAGTCAAGACCTAGTCCTAACTAGGGCTTAGGTGGGCTTGGATGGGAATGGCTCTATAGGTAGGTGTGGTCCGGTTAAGAGAGATTGAGGGTTGGCTAAGTCAAGAACTTAGGTAGGGAATAAGGTGTAACCTAGACTAGGGGGTGAGCTCAGACGAGTGAGGTTTAGGCTCGGGTTAAGTCAATGTTGACCAAAGAGGAGTTTGGTTGACTGAGCTAGGTGGGTTCGGTTGAATAGGTTTTAGGTTTGGTGAGGCTAGGGAACGAGGGACCCACGAGCAAAGCTTGTGGCTGCTATGCTAGGGTTTTGTAAATGGAAGGAGAAGGACAGCGGCTAAGGAGGTTGCCTAAGTGGGACAAGGGCTAATGGCTAGCACTTGCCGAATTAGGACAAGGGAGATTAGTCGGTTGGAGGTTTCCTAAAAAGTAGGTCAAGGCGCATGAGGCTTGGGCTAAGGGGTAAGGGTTGTGACTAGACTGGTCTTGCCTAGATGGGATGCGCCAAGATGAAGACATGTGGCACGTCCAACGGCCACTAGAGACTCGCTAGGAAGGAGCTAGCGAACAAGGTAAAGAGGATCCGATCTTTCCCAATGAGTAGGAGAAGATTTGGAAATCGAATCAAGGGGATCATGGCATGGGCCAACGTGGGCTGCTCGAGATCTCCTTGTGCTCGGATGGGGGACATGTGGCGGAAGTGGAGGGTGGAGATAGCGTGCGGGTTTGGAAAGGAGATATGGCTAGATGGCATGCGGTAGGCAAGAGATTTGGGACGGATTGCGAGGGAGAAGAAAGGGGAAGGAGATTGGCTTAGCGTGGAGAAGTTTCCAAGCTTAGCGCCAAAAGGAGATCCACGTGGGCCAGGCTAGACACCGCGTGGAAAAGTGCGGGACCAGGTGGGATACGTGGCAGGTGAGGTAGAGATCACGGCTGTGGGAGGCTGACACGTGGAATGATGGAGGGCTGTGAGGGGCTGCGGATCAGGGTTAGGTGACGTGGAAAGGGGATGGATATGGCAAGGGCGGCTGACGAGATTTTCTTGCCTAGAAAATAGGAAAGAGGATATCGCGAGGAATCTTGACCAAATCACGCTGGATTTGAGCGGGAAAGGCTGATTCAAAAAGGGAAAAACATGGCAAGGAAGGAGGCTAGGATGGTGACACGTGGATGAACAAGTGGCTGGGATTAAGCAAAAGAAGGAAAGAATGTGGACTTACCAAATGAGGACCGGCAGCCAAGGGAGGTGCGAGCTAGCACCGGCGGCTAGGGCTGGCATGCCCTAGTGCGCTCCTCCAAACTTTGTCTGAAATACCCTCAAACTGTAATATACTTTTTCAAGGCGAAGGGCAATCTGGTCCACGCCAAAAATTATCAATGGGTTGCTGGAATTGATGTAGCGATCACCGGAATTCCAAATTTCAGGCCGAGGCCTAGAACTTGTCTTTCGTTGATCGGATAAAGGCCAAACCTTGCATGTTGAATCCTCTTGCTTGGGCGATTCTTGATAAATATTTTTCATCTTGACTTAGCGCCCAGATTGGCATGATTTCAACTTTTTCCTTGCTGGTTTCATGCTAACAAATCTTGCTTGGGCCGAGAGTCATAAGAGGGACTTTGAGCTTGATTTCCCATGGAATCTCGTGCCGAATGAGAGAAGGAGAGGGTCGGAATAGCCTAGGGCTCTAGAGACTTGTAAGAAGTGGTTTAGGGACGTTTCAACCGTGGAAAGAATCCCAAACTCTCGGGTTTGCACCCAGGGTATGCGATCTTTTCTTAACCGATACAATCCTTAAAACAAATCAAGGGGTTTCTCATTGGTCCGAAAGAAAATCAAACATACATGAAATAGAGAGCAAGAGCAACATAAGAAAACACTCATTGGGGACCACTATGAGATTCACAGACCCACCGTAACGTTTCTCTTGCAAATGTCAAATGCCGCTTGCTTCTTGGTTGCCCAAATCGCTTGCAACCTTCCCGGGATGAAGCCGGACTCTCAACCTTTGGGTGTTTGCAAATTGCAAAGGAAGACACCGAGTTCAATCTTCTTGCTTGTGGGGTATTCCGTGGACTGTTTGGAGACGCTGCACGCCGGAGCTTGCTGGTTTCCTTCAGCCGTAGGCCTTAGGTCGATTAGGGTGAGGGGAGACAAGAAAACGATGAAAAAGGGGAAAGATGACCTTCGGTTTGGTGATGGTGCTATTGTCGTCACCGGTTCTTCACCAAGAGGTAGACGAGAGATAGAAACGCCACAAGAAGGATGACGATAGGTAAAAGAAGAACTTACTAGGCCGAGTGGAGGAAGGGGAGTGCACTGCTAGGGAAAGGGAACGCAAGGGGGAAAAGGATATCACCGCGGAAGAGGGGAGGCATGGTTGAGGAAGTCGATCACCATGGAAGAAGGGTGAGCCGAGAGAGAGAAGAGAGAAGGCATTCCACCCAAATGAACTCAATTCATTTTTTCATTTCCAAAAAGCATAGCTTCCAAATGGAATTACAAGAATATATACTTTTAGGGATAACTCGGTTCACAACCCGAACCGGTTCATACATGAATCAAATACTTAAGTACGTTATCCATCCAAAGACTAAAACTAAACCCTCGGATCTTGGGGATCCGTTTCTTCTTGGGCGCATGGTTGAGCTTGGGTAGGCTTATCCCAACTTGCCTAGGATGGGTCTAGGCTTACCACATTTGACCTCGGTTTAGGACTCAACAAGGGATTAGACGACTCTAGTTGGGTGAGTCCTAATACTGGATCTCGACCGCCTTGAGGTTCAATCTTGAGACTTGGCCGTTGTTGCTCCGCCCGCTTCGCCCACTGCAATAACTCCAAGCTGTTCATTAACCTCTTCAACTGGCCCAAACACCATGGTGAGCTCACTTCTTGCCCTTATGAGCCCAGTCCGACCTACTTGGGTTGTGGGTTCGACTCTTGCGAACCTTCCCGAATTCAGGCCTGTAGCAGTTTCCTTCTCCACGAAAATGTACCATTAGCTTTTTAAAACCTTTCTTTTCATTGCCATTGGTTGTTTGTTTGGCTCATCAGGGAAAGTGTCATGCAACTATGAGGTAGTCTTCTGAGAGCTGTCCACACTGACTGTGGCAAAATGGGACTGGCTCCATGTTTACCATCCTCAAAAACAGGATTTCCTTAGAAACGAAGAAGAATTTAACCTAATGCTATAGGATAGGACCCGGTTCATCAACTAGAAATGCTTGGTGGTTTGTCGTTGGAGACTAGGGATGCCGCTGGTTATCAATCATGTGATTTTAGTGCCCGTCTGGGTCCGTTTGCCTAATCTCTCACTGGAGCTTTGGTTCAGCAGGGTCCTCAGGAACATTGTGACCCTGCTCAAGAGTAGCCCGACCTTCCTACTAGAACCTTTTCAAGACATAATTTTGCTAGGTTTTCCATCGATTTTCCCCTTGGAGCCAACCTCCCTGCTGTAGAAATTGACATAGATCTTGGGAAAGACCAGTCGATCGTTCCACTGGTCATCTATGAAGGATGCTTGAGGTTCTTGCAGGCGATGCGGCGTGAATTCACACTCTAGACAAATGCCTCAACAGAGATCCTTGTCCTAAAGGTCGACAGCCAGAACACTCTTATACAAAGTTTGTCTGCCTCTAGGCATCAAGGGGAACCCAGTGATTCACCCCCTCCGTTCACAAAAAATAGCTTCTCCCCCCTTGTGGAACCAGTTAAGGAGATGGTGCCTCCTCCTACTGTGAACTCCAAACCCTTGCAACATATCCCTTGGATGTGGAAAGAAAAGTCGAGGCCTGGCGATAAAAACTCCCCTTCTTCCTTGAACCCTTTTGCTAAGGGTGATAAAGAGGATTTACCTCATGAAATCCCTCCAGGATTTCATTTCTTGTCGCTAGGGCTAGACAAGAGCTCCACAAAGGTCTCTAAAGGGGTTACAACACCGAACAAATAGGGCCTCGCATATGATAGTCCAGAGAATTGCTAATGTGCCCGACCAAAAAATTTGGATCAACACCCTCCCTTGGGATTTGGACAAGCATACAAATGGGAGAAGAAAACAAAGATGTAGAGAGATACAGGGACAGAGATTGACTTCTATTCACTACCTTTTCCTATCTCAGCTCTCTTGGAGGTTGATTTAATGGCCCATCCTCCCTCCGTACTGACGACATAAAGTTTATGTCATGGAGTATCAGTGGTCTGGTATGCAGGGCCAGGACACAATGAATGCACATCTTTGATCTAGACTCATTGCCCATACATGTAGTTCATCCTAGACACCAAAATCAGATCTCTCCAGTGGCTTTCTTTGCTAATTGCTCTGAAGATACTCGGCGCTCACCAATGCATCCTTCTATGCAAGTATTGCTTACATCATGGGAGTCTGGGACCCCGCCCAACTTGCGGTCTAGGTAATTTCCACTCACCAATTTTAGATTCTCTTTTGTTGTGTTCATAAAGATACTCATGAACACTTTCATATGGAGGGTGTTTATATGCCAAACGATCCATCCATTCGTTGAGAGGCGTTTCAGCAGCTTGCTTCTTTAATATTATATCTTAAATGCTCCTTGTGGCCTCATGGTGATTTTAATGAAACTTCATGTCAGGCCCCAACAACAAAACATGCAGAGTGCCTAACGTGTGTTCTTGCCACAATTTCAATGGATTTCGTCCCAATTTTGGTTTAAGTGAGCTGGAGGATCCAAACAGTTCTTTTACATGACCGAACAACAAGTTGGAAGACAAATAGATTTGGTGTAAGTTGAATTAGTGTTTCGTTAACCAACTTTGGAGAGCCAAGTGGACTCACAATTCTTTGCTATTGATCACATCTATTGCATCTTTTGACCACTTCTCCCTGGTTCTTAAGGTGCGCCGCCCCTCTCAACCCGACCGGAGAGCTGGCTTATTTGAATACTTCAGACATCAGTCTTCACAAGTTGAATGCGGTCAGAGAGTGGTGCAAGTTTGGTGCAACTCTTTGTTTGGCTGCTTAGGGATTCCTCTCACCAACCATAATAGCCAGGGTTGAACTTTCCCGCTGGCAGAAAGCGCGCGACACTTCTAGCACTAGAATCACAAGTGTTCGAGCTGCATTTGACGTGACGTAGTCCTGAGCTGGAACGTAGCTCTTAGAAGCAAACAATTGGCTGGTTATTCTTAGGAAAGAGCTCCTGTAGACCTTTGCTTTTGGAGTAGAAGGCAAAAATAAAATGGATGTCAGAGGGTGACCACAACACCAATTTTTTCCATACGACAATTAGAGGGAGACACTTCTAGAACTCCATTATTAGCTGCAAGGCCCTCAGAGCTCTCCAGTGATCAAACAGATATGTAAGGATTACTTCATGGACTTGCTCTCTTTTGGAAAGGGAAGTTGTGACCTTCCCCTAAAGGTGGCAAATGGAAGGATAGTTCTTCCAAAGTGAATGCCCCCTTGCTCAGAGCTGCTACCCTACAAGAGATGCATCACATAGTCCTCTCCTCCGACCCTAACAGCACATCGGGCCCTGACTGGTTCTCTACTGCCTTTTTCTAGGATCACTAGTTTGTGGTTGGGTTGAAAATCACTAACATGGTAAACTCTTTTCTCTTATCTAGGAAACTTGTGAAGAAGATGAATAAGTCTTAGATCAACCTCATCCCCAAGAAGGAGAATGCAATGACAGTTTAGGACTTCAAATTGCTCTTACAAATTTATCTCCAAGCTACTTGCTTGTAGAATGAAAGATTGGTTGGCCCAATTTGTGGGCACTAGCCAAGCTGCATTCCTTTCGGGGAGGCGCCTCCATGATAATGTGATGGCAACCCATGAGATCGTCCACTCCCTGCAGAGTTCTCTCTCCCACTCTTGCTATGTTAAGATTTATCTTTTGAAGGTCTATGACTGCATCAAGTGAAGATTATTGCAGGCCTCTCTCATTGACTTGGTTTTAGTGACGCGTGGACCCAAAGACTTATTGCCCGTGTCTCGTCAGCTTCCGCGGCTATGGTGATTAAGGGGTCTCCAAGAGAATACTTCAAGCTCAGGAGCGGATTGTGATAAGGGATCCCGTATCCACGGATCTCTTCATAGTAGTTATGAAGATTCTTTTGCGTCATCTTTGACACAAAGTTTCGGCCGACCTAATCAAGACTCTAGTTGGGCCTTGCCCTTGCATTATTTCTTATGCAAACGACATCTTAATTTTCTCTAAATTGAAGAAGCACTCCATTATGGAAATCCAACTCTCCTTGGCAGAATTGAAAAGGTGTGCCGGCATGAGGACCAATGCACCCAAATTAGGTATTATACCTTTCAATGCTAACTCTTCATTGTTGATGATATCAATAGGAATCTTGGCTGGAGCTTCATTCTTCTTCCCACCACGTACTTAGGCCTGCCGCTATTCACGGGTAGCCTAAACTCTGATTCTTGCTCACCGCTATTGGACAAAGTTGATAAAAAATTGTCTTTTTGGAAGACCAATACTTTTAATGTTGCTTGAAGATTGAGCGTTATAAAGCATGTTTTAAGCGATGTTATACAATTTTGGAGTCGCACTTTTTACATTCCTGATATTGTTGTCAACCAATTGAACTCCACTATGGCTGCGTTCCTTTGGGGTGAATCCTCCTGTGCCAGACGTCTCCACTATATACCTTGGGCAAGAATCTGTAAGCCCATTCTCGAAGGGGGAGTAGGACTCAAGCATATCAAAGAGGAGAACTTGGTGAATCTGGCGAAGATGGCTTTAAAGGTGGTCTCTAATTGCAATTGGTGAGAGTCTCTTGTGGCACAAAAGTGCCCGAATGGATGAGTGCATGGGCTGTCATTGTCAAAGCCAAAGGTGCCTAGCGCTTTAATTTTTGGTATGACAACTGGCGCGAGAGGTGCCTAGCGCTGCTCCTTATAGCTGATGATTATGGCTGGGCTAGCAATTTTCTTTGTTGCTTTCTCCAAGAAGTCATTCAGTTGATCTATGGTTGGAGCCAACATTCAAAGCCTTCTGCTTTTGGGTAGGCGTTGATCTCCCTCTTATCTCATAGATCCCTGATTCCCTGACCTTCCAAGGGATTCTAATTAGGGAGATCTACCTGTTGGGATTTCTCCCCTTGATGCATACACAAACGATATGCCCTAAATACAAGATCATGTTAATGCTAATCATTGAATTAAACAAAACCTTAAACTGAAGCGGAAGCGTACCTGAATCCATCTGAAGTGCACGGACGGTAGATCGCGGTAGGATCTTCCAGGGTACGTGTGGTGCGCGTGAGGTCTCTCTCAGATGGGGAAGAGAAAACCCTAGAAACCAAAGGCAACTGTCCTCACACGACCCCAGGGACCACTACCATTTTATAATGAGGACAATTACGTATTCCACCCATCAAAGAGTCCGTAATAGCGTACTGATATCTATACATTTCAAAATTACCCCATACCATTTAAAATGACGTAATATCCCAAAATGCAATCACTTAAGTGGATATTTACATTAAGACAGCCATAATGTCTGAAATTCCTCATAGACATATACCGGCCTACCAAATGATCTTACAATCTCCCACTTGGGTCAAATATGTCTTTATACATGCAGACATTACACAAAACCTTAGGAGCTCATAATTGCTATCTTATTAAATGTCATTTTCACCAATCTCGTCCATGACCATATCAACACAGAATCAAAGCGGCTTTCGCTATAGTAAAATTAGCTAAACCTTCAATGATCACAAATGCTAATACAATCAATGACATAGATCTGATATGGATATATAGCATGAGATTTACATGCAATGTGATTACAACATGTCTATTCTCAACTGGTCCAACTTTAAAACCTTATGGAGATCAAAACATAAACACAAAATGGAACCAAAGAACTTTAAACTTTATTCTGCAGAAAAACTGAATATGTGTCCATACATTAGAGCAAACAAAATACAAACTCTCATTAAATCAGCACATCATCCAAGGATAACACCCCCATATGAACAAGATGTTCATGAAAAACCTTAGGTGTTAAACCCTTGGTAAGTGGATCCGCAATCATAGAGTCTGTCTCAATATGCTCTAAAGACACCTGACCATTCTGTATCATCTCTTTAACAACCAAAAACTTAATGTCGATGTGCTTCGACTTTGACAAACTGCGGTTGTTGTTAAGAGTACATAACTGTTGAATTATTGTCACATAATAACCTTAGTGGTCTTTCTACACCACTCATAATGCGCAGCCCCGTGACAAAATTTCGCAACCACAAAACATGATTGGATGCGTCATAACATGCTATGAATTCTGCTGCCATGGTTGAAGTAGATACAAGTGTCTCTTTGACACTTTTCCAAGATATAGCTCCTCCAGCCAATAGAAATACATAGCCTGAAGTAGAATTGCAACTGTCTTGGCACCCAGCGAAGTTAGAATCTGAATACCCAATGATCTCCAACTGGTCTGACTTCTTGTATGTGAGCATAAAATCTTTTGTTCTCTGTAAATACCTCAATACCCTTTTGGCTGCTTTCCAATGATCCATACCAGGATTACTTAAGTATCTACCTAACATTCCTACGATAAATGCAATATCCAGACGAGTACAAACCTGAGCATACATAAGGCTTCACACAACAGACAAATAGAGAATCTTTTCCATTTCCTTAGATTCGATTTCACTTTGGGACACTATTTGAGACTAAACTTGTCTCCTTTAACAACTGGAGTATCTCCTGGTTTACAATCCTTCATGCCATATCGCTAAAGCACCTTATCAATGTAGGTCTTTTGTGATAATCCAAGAATACCCCGAGAATGATCTCGAAATATTTGGATCCCTAATACAAAAGATGCATCACCAAGATCCTTCATGTCAAACTTTGTTGACAAAAATTTCTTAGTTTCATGCAATATGCCCACATCATTACTTACCAACAATATATCATCGACATATAAAACCAGAAAGATAAATTTACCCCCACTGAACTTTTGGTATACACATTCATCAACCATATTAGTTTCAAAGCCAAATGAAACTATAACTTGATGAAATATGTAATACCACTAATGGGAAGCTTGCTTTAGCACATAGATGGATTTCTTGAGTTTGCAAACCATTTCCTTTGCATCACCTGAAACAAAATTTTTTGGTTGCACCATATATATCATTTCATCAATGTCTCTATTTAGAAACGCTGTCTTTACATCCATATGATACAACTCTAAGTCAAAATGAGCCACAAGTACCATTATGGTCCTGAAAGAGTCTTTCAACGAAACTGGAGAGAAAGTCTCTATATAATCAATGCCTTCCTTTTGAGTAAAGCCCTTTGCAACAAGACGTGTCTTATACCTTTCGATGCTACCTAATGAATCCCTCTTGGTTTTAAATATCCATTTACAACCAATGGGTTTCACACCTTCAGGCAAGGGAACAATATCCCATACGTCATTGTCCATCATGGACTTTATTTCCTCATTTATGGCATCTATCCACTTATGAGATTTAGAACTCTTTATCGCTTGCTAGAAGTTGATAGGATCATCTTCCATTAAGCTCATATCAACATCATGTTCTTGGAGATAGACAAAATCATTTGAAATTGTATTTCTCATCTCTCTAGTGAATCTCCTCAATGGCACCTCTACTTGATTTTCTTGAGGTTGTTGAGTTTGTTCTTCAGTAGGAATATCAACATCATTGTCTTCTTTTGAATATGTTGATGGAACAATGACACGAATGAATACCTGATTATTGCTTACAACATCCGTATGAGTGGACTCAGGTGCCTCTTCAAAGGCAATGCTTCTAACCTTATCACCTCCTCCAAACTCAATATCCTCAAAGAAATGAGCATTTTCCGTTTCAAAGAAAGACTTACTGGATGGATGATAAAACTTATAACCCCTTGACTTTTCAGAGTACCCAACAAAGTAACAGCTAACCGTCTTAGAGTCCAGTTTCCTTTCGTTTGGCCTATATGGCCTCGCTTCAGCTGGACATCCCCAAATATGAAAATGCCTCATGCTAGGCGTTTTGCCTGTCCATAATTCATACGGGGTTTTCGGTACTACCTTTGATGGCACTCTATTGAGAATATAAGTTGCAGTCCTTAATGCCTCTCCCCAGAGGGACTCTGCTAAAGTAGAATGATTAATCATACTCCTTACCATATCCATAAGAGTCTTGTTTCGTCTCTCAGCTACACCATTCATTCTGGGAGAACCTGACATGGTGTATTGAGGGACTATACCGCACTCCTCTAGGTACTTAGCGAAAGGCCCTGGACATTGTTCACCTGATCCATCAAATCTACCATAGTATTCACCACCACAGTCAGATCTAACGGCTTTAATCATTTTGCCTAATTGGTTCTCAACCTCAGCTTTAAATAATTTGAAAACGTCTAAGGATTGAGACTTCTCATGAATCAAATACAGGTAACCATAATAAGAGTAATCGTCTATGAACGTGATAAAATATTGATGTCCATTCCAACAAGTTGTAGGGAATGAGCCACAAACGTCCGTATGAATTAGTTCTAAGACGTCTGAAGCTCTACTTGCACCTGTTTTCTTAATGTTTGTTCTTTTTTCCTTTATACACTCAATGCAAACATTAAAGTCTGCAAAATCAAGGGAGTCAAAAATTCTATTTGACACAAGCCTTTTAATCCTCTTTTCAGAGATATGTCCTAAGCGCTTATGCCACAACATAGCAGAATTCTCATTGGCCAATTTCCGTTTAGTACCACTTGACGTAACATGCAATGTTTCATTATATGAAGCAGCCGTATCAAGCAAATAGAGGTTATCACTACTTGACAAAAAACCAGTGGCAATCACATTTGAATGCAGAAACAACTTAAATCTACTTCCTTCAAATGAACAATAATAACCAAATTTGTCCAACGAGGAAATAGAAACCAAATTTCGTCTAAAAGACGGTACTACATAAGTTTCTGTCAAATTCAAATAACAACCAGTCTTTAGCAATAACCGAAAATCTGCTATAGTTTCAACATTCGCCTTTTTTCCATCACCCACATAGATGAATCTTTCAGCATCATTTGACGTTCGACAATTTAGGCAACCTTGCATAGAAACACTTATGTGAGTAGTAGCACCCGAATTTACCCACCAAGTGTGTCTAGGTACTGAAGTTAAATTAACCTCAAAACAAACCAAAGTGAGAAGTGTACCTTTCCCTTCACACCAAGCGTGATACTCAGTACAATCCTTCTTCATATGACCTTCACCCTTGCAAAAGAAGCAGCCTGATCGGCTTTCCTTATGCTTCTTTTGTTTCTTAATGGATGACAGGTCAACTGCAACTTCCTTAATAGTCTTTCTTTTCTTACTTTCAAAAAACGAATCATTCAACTCAGGAATAGTACTCAAATTTGCAAATATCATGGAAGCAAAATTCACACTGTACAAAGAACAAAATACCAAACATGTTCACAATCAATACATGTACAAAGATGAAATAACAAATATAAATGAATTTAAATACAATGGCCTAAATCCCATAACAAGGTACCGGCGCAACGTTAATATCCAATCTTTGGATTGAAATACTAACTGCAAGTGGTATTCTTGGTCAACAATGAATATGGATAATTAACCCTGTCAAACAACGAGCCTATCTTTGGATTGACTTGCTATTCACATGAAAACCTGAAAAATTATCACATATTAATTGCCCTGTATACTTAAACCTGACCAAGCAACAATCCTCCTTTGGGTTGATCATTGCCCGCATGAATCAAGTATACCATCATCTAATGTTCAAAATAGACAAATTCGTACAACAGAGGTCACTTTGGCGACATAAAGTACAAACTTACTCATTTCGAACAACAGACAAGGCCAAAAATCAAATTCATAATCCAAACATTCATCTAAAGTACACCCACAAATTTAAAAACATGCAAAAACATGATACATGAATAAAATTTACATACAAATTTGCCCTATATTGAATCCAAAACCAAAACGATTCAATGAAATGAGCCCAAAAGAGTCTAAAATTTTATGAACCGGTACCATAATTGTGCTTAAGAGGGTCAAGAACCACTGAATCAGCCTTAAAATGTGTCGTATCGGTCTTAAACCACAACAAAAACACCCACATAGCCCTTAACAAGACTAAACCAGTCCAAGAATTGGACGAACCGTTCAAAATTAGATCGTATCGGTTCCAAAACCCACTAAACCAATTAAAAAATGGCTAAAACCGGTTCTAGAACTGAATGAACCAGTCTGAAAAGCCCTCAATCGGTCCCTAAAAGGTCCGAACCAGTCTAAAAAAGTCAGAATCGGTCTCTAAAGGTCTAAATCGGTTTCTAAACTGAACGAAACTGAATCGGTCCCTAAAAGGTCCGAACCAGTATGAAAAAGTCTGAATCAGTCTCTAAAGGTCTGAATCAATTTCTAAATTGAACGAACTGGTTCAGTTTTAAAACCAGGCCGTATGGATACGGGTCGGGTCTGAAAGTACCCGACCCGATCCGATAAATCAAAACTAAAACGGAGGCGTGGGCGGGTGATTTTTTTTTTAACTGTTGGATCCGGATCGGGTCTGTTAAGACCCGACCCTAACCGACCCGGCTGGACCGCCCGACCGTCGTCTCCACCGCGAACGGCAAGCGAGCGATGAAGCTCCACCGGCAGGCCACCCAACTCCATGGGTGGCCGCCGGCGGGTGCCACCGGGGCCGCCGGACGTCAGCCGCCGCGATGGCAGGCCGACGCCCGCCGGAAACCAGCAGATTCTGGCTGGTTTCCCCTCTATCTTCATTCTGCTCGTTTTGCCGTTCCTATAGAAAACCGAAGGGAAAAACAAAAAAACGGGCAAGACAGAGGTGGGTGGGCGCCGGCGTCGCTCGAACCGGCGGTCGCAGCCCGCCGTGCCGCCATAACGGCCAGCCCTGGCCGCTGCCCCTATCACCAGCTGGTGCTCCTCCATCGCCCCTCCCTGCCGTCCCTTTTCCTTCTTCTTCCTCTTGATGGCTGCAAACCTGCGACAGACGACAGGGGTTCACCGGCAGGCCACCCAACAGCGTGGGTGGCTGCTGGTGGGTCGCGCCAGGACGACTGGAAGCTGTCTGTCGCCTTCCGGTGATAGACACTGCCCAAAACCGGCCGTCTGATTCGCCATTCCCCTTTGTGTCCTCAGGTGACTGCAGCGGAAGCCCGACGGCTTCCGTTGCTTGCACACGCCAATTTTTTTTGTTCCTCGGTTGAAAAGAGATGTCTTGAGCAATCGAAGAAGCACTTTGATAAACAGATTTGATCTTGACCGAGTCCATTACTTTTTCTTGGGTAAAGGAACAGATGACTCGATGCATTTCTGTATCAATGATGATATATGTAATGACTCGGGCATCTATTTCAAATGCATATCCCAACAATACTTGCAGCCGAAGAAAGAAGGAACATCCGAACGGGAAGATGCACAAAATAATCCAAAAATTCATCGAATCAACAATGAACATGGCCTCTGATACCAATTGTTGGGATTTCTCCCCTTGACGCATACACAAACGATATGCCCTAAATACAGGATCATGCTCATGCTAATCATTGAATTAAACAAAACCTTAAACTGAAGCGGAAGCGTAGCTGAATCCATTTGAAGTGCACGGACGGTAGATCGTGGTTGGATCTTCCAGGGTACGTGCGGTGCGCGTGAGGTCCCTCTCAGATGGGGAAAAGAAAACCCTAGAAACCAAAGGCAACTGTCCTCACACGACCCCAGGGACCACTACCATTTTATAATGAGGATAATTACAGATTTCACCCATCAAAGAGTCCGTAATTGCGTACTGGTATGTATACATTTCAAAATTGCCCCATACCATTTAAAATGACGTAACATCCCAAAATGCAATCACTTAAGTGGATATTTACGTTAAGACAACCATAATGTCTGAAATTCCTCATAGACATATGTCGGGCCACCAAATGATCTTACACTACCTTCATGACTTGTGCCAACACGTTAGAGGCCAGAGCCGACAAGTTTATATACGGGTTGCGTGATGGACTTCGAGGCAGAGTTATGTCTAGCAGCCCTCGCAACTTGGACGAGGTAGTCACTAGGGCAAGACGCATGAAAGAAGATTGGGCTAGGACTCAAAGGGATCATCAGAAGAAAACTTCTCAGCACACTCAGGGTGGGCGTATGCCAGTCAAACACCATCATCCTGCAGGAAGGGCAAGGCCTTATGAAAGGCGTGATGACAAAACATTCAGGCAGAATAGGCCCGGCCGCGGTGAGACCACTTAGGGGTCAGTGGCCTCTCCGACTTCACCGAGGTGCCCCACTTGTTCTCGTGCGCACCCCGGGAAGCCGTGCTATCAGATGATTGGGGCTTGTTTGCACTGCAGAGGTATGGGACATTTCATCAAGGATTGCCCGTTGAAGAAAGAAATAGACTTGAAGAAGCCTGAGGCCGGACCTTCAAGCGTGCGACAGACAGCTGGACGTGTCTATGCTACCACTGTGGAGGAACTTCAGGCACACAACCTTGTGGAAGGTACTTTACTTGTTGGTTTTCATATTGCTAGAGTGTTATTTGATGCTGGGGCGACCCATTCTTTTATATCTAGTCGATTTGCTACTTCTCTAGAAGTGTCGGCTAGAAAGATGTCGTATGTGTTAAAAGTTGTTAGTCCTATGCATGCTCAAGAGTCGTGTAGTGAGTATCTACCGGATGTGGACGTGGAGATCCATCAACATCACTTACCTGCACAGTTGGTGATTTTAAATCTCAGGGAGTTTGATGTAATTTTGGGTATGGATTGGTTATATGCGCATTATGCCAATATAGATTGCAGGAAGAAGCAAATACAGTTGTTGACTTATGAGAAGCAGCCTGTGGAATTTCTTGCTCGCAAAGCTAGTCGAACTGACAAGATAATGATGTCTGCAGTGAAGGCTAAGCGAAGGATAGAAAATGGAAGTGTTGCTTTCTTGGTCAACGTCTTGACCAATGAGGCTGAACCGGTGAGGTTGCAAGATGTTGCAATTGTGAGTGAGTACTCCGATGTGTTCCCGGAGGAACTGGCAAGTTTGCCTCCAACACGAGATGTGGAATTCAAGATAGAGTTGCTGCTAAGAACCGCTCCCATTTCCAAGGCACCCTACCGTATGGCACCGGCAGAGTTAGAAGAATTGAAGAAGCAACTACAGGAGCTCTTAGACAAGGGCTTCATCCGACCTAGTGTGTCACCTTAGGGAGCACCTGTATTGTTTGTGAAGAAGAAAGATGGGACAATGCGCTTGTGCATAGATTATCGTATGTTGAATCAAGTCACCATCAACAATAAGTATTCGCTTCCAAGAATCGAAGACTTGTTTGATCAGCTTAAGAATGCTAAGGTTTTCTCTAAGATCGATCTGAGGACAGGTTACCATCAACTTTTGATACGGGAGGAAGATGTTTCTAAGTCGGCTTTTCGAACTAGATATGGACATTATGAATTCAGGGTCATGCCTTTTGGGTTGACCAATGCTCCCGCAGTGTTCATGGACCTCATGAATCGGGTTTTCCAAGAGTTCTTGGATCGATTTGTTATTGTTGTTGTTGATGATATCTTGGTGTACTCAGAAAGTGAGGCAGAGCATAGAGACCACTTGAGAAGAGTGTTGGGTCTTTTGCGCAAGCATAAGCTTTATGCCAAATATTCAAAATGTGAATTTTGGCAAGAGAAGGTAAACTTTCTGGGTCATGTGATCTCGATGGATGGAGTATCCGTCAATCCGGCTAAGGTGTCGGCTGTACAGGACTGGAGGATACCTTGCAGTATAACTGAGGTTAGAAGCTTTTTGGGATTGGCTGGATACTATCGCAGGTTCATACAAGACTTTTCAAAAATAGCTACGCCCATGACTAAGCTATTGAGAAAAGGAGTGAAGTTTGTTTGGAATGAAGAGTGTGAGAAGAGTTTTCAAACTCTGAAGAACAAGCTTACTTCTGCCCCTATTCTGACGCTTCCATCAGGTCATTCGGGTTTTGTGGTGTACACAGATGCTTCAGGGATCGGATTTGGTTGTGTGTTGATGCAACATGGCCGTGTAGTGGCTTATGCATCAAGGCAATTGAAGGCTCATGAGCAACACTATCCCACTCATGATTTGGAGTTGGGAGCAGTTGTGTTCACATTGAAGATGTGGAGACACTATCTCTATGGTGCTACATGTGAGGTGTTTACTGATCACAAGTCCTTGAAGTATATATTCTCCCAAAAGGATCTCAACTTGAGGTAGAGAAGATGGATTGAATACTTGAAGGATTATGATTTCACCATATCATATCATCCAGGCAAGGCGAATGTGGTGGCAGATGCTTTGAGCAGGCATGTCAAGCCATCATTGTGCAGTATGTTGACTCGTTCTTGGATATTATTGCAAGATGTGATAGATTGGCACCCTTATCTCTGCGATGAGAACAAGGCAACGATGACGGCCTTGATTCAACATCCTTTGATGGAAGAACTTGTAATGAAGCAAAAGGAAGATCCAGAGTTTGTTAAGAACATTGAAGAAAGCAAGAAAACAGATTCTCTTTGGCATCAAGATGAAGATGGTTCATTGCGGTTTCGACAAAGATTGTGGGTTCCTAAGGATGAGAGGGTGAAGCATCAGTTGCTTGATGAAGCTCACAAATCTAAGTTTTCTATACATCCTGGCAGTACAAAGATGTTTCAGGATATGAAGAGGAATTTTTGGTGGCTTGGAATGAAGTGTGAAATTGCAGAATATGTGGCAAAGTGCTTAGTTTGCCAACAGGTTAAAGCAGAGCATCAGCGGCCAGGAGGGTTGTTGCAGAGAATAGATATCCCAGTGTGGAAGTGGGAGGACATTACGATGGATTTTGTGGTTAGTTTGTCACGCACTAGAAGACAACATGACGCCATATGGGTGATTGTTGATCGACTGACGAAGTCTGCTCATTTTCTGCCTATAAGAATCAGTCAGTCTTTGGAAAGTCTCGCAGAGTTATATATTTGCGAGATAGTAAGATTGCATGGAGTGCCAAAGTCCATCATTTCGGACCGAGATCCGCGTTTTACTTCTAGGTTTTGGGGGCAATTGCAAAGGGCATTGGGTACCAAGCTTAAGATGAGCACATCGTTTCACCCCCAAACTGATGGGCAATCAGAGAGGACTATTCAGACCTTAGAGGACATGTTGCGCGCTTGTGTCTTAGAGTGGAAAGGAGAATGAGACAAACATGTGAAATTGGTAGAATTTGCATATAACAACAGTTACCACTCTAGTATTGGGATGACACCTTTTGAGGCTTTGTATGGAAGGCCGTGCAGATCGCCAGCTTGTTGGGCCAAATTGGGTGATGGCAAGATCGAAAACCCTTTAGTATTGCAACACTACACCGACCAAGTGCAATTGATAAGGAAAAAGTTGTTGACTGCTCAAAGTAGACAGAAAAGCTATGCCGACGTTCGTCGTAGAGAGTTGACCTTTGAGGTTGGTCATCATGTGTTTTTGAAGATTTCTCCTACCAGAGGTGCTTTTCGTTTTGGTGTGAAGGGAAAGTTGAGCCCGAGGTTCGTAGGACCTTTTGAGATATTAGAGAAAATTGGAGAGGTGGCCTACAGATTGGCACTACCACCAGACTTGAGTCATGTTCATGACGTTTTTCATGTTTCCATGCTTCGAAAGTACGTACCAGATCCGACACATGTAATTGATTTTCAAGGTATTCAAGTGCAAGATGATTTAACAATGGAAGAGAAACCTATCAGAATTGTAGATCGAAGAGAGCAAGTGTTTCGCACTAAGAGAATTCCTTTGGTGAGAGTGGAATGGCAGTACCACGGATTGAAGGAGAGCACATGGGAACCTGAGGAGGACATGCGGAAGAAATATCCACACTTGTTTTTGCATTGAGGTATGATCTAAATTTCGTGGACGAAATTTCTTTTAAGGAGGGTAGGATGTAACATTCGGCGTTTTCAGGTGAGGCGGATCGGGTCCAGACCCGGACCCGAACCCGTGGCGTGAAAGAGCCCGACGCGAGGGCTCTTCTCCCTCGCCTTTCCCTCTTTTCTCCCGTATGCCGCCTGGGTGCTCTCGGGTCAGTGCAGAGAAGAAGGCGGAGGTGGTGCGGCGGCGACGGAGGTGGACCAGACGACGGCAGTGGTAGAGCAGACAGCGGCGGCGACGAGGGCAGTGGCGGCGGCGTCACGTGGGTGAGCCTTCAATCTCCCCCTCTGTTCTTCTCATTCTTCTTTTCCATCTTCCTCACCCTTCACCGCCCTCCTTCTGCCCACACTCTCTCTGCCCGAACGTTCTCTCTGTCTCTCTCCCTCCCTGCACTCTCTCCCTCGCACGCCCTCCCCCTTCATTCTTCCCCTACCGCTCCCGTGCCCTTACCCCTTTGACTGAATCTCTCTCTCTGTTTTTCTCTCTTTCTCTCTCTACTCGACCTCTCTTTTTGTCCACGCTTCATACTCTCTCCCCATTTCTGCTCGTTTTCCCCATTTTCTCCAACTAAGTACTTGTCCATCACTGATTTTCACTATTCTATTGCTGTGCGATCCTTTCCCAGCTTGGGGACTTGTCCTTCCCCTCATAGTAGCGAGTTGGAGGCTTTGGAGGTGTTGACGGCAGTGATTTTTTTGGCTGTTTGAAGAACGTTGGAACGCTTGAGGTGGCTGCCGAAGGATTCCAGCAGCCTAGGCTCTTGTTTTGGGGTGAGCAAGGCGTATTTGAACTCTTATTAATGAATCTTACTTACTAAAGCATGTATAATTTTTGGTTGAGCATGCTAGAAGGTAGAATCGATGATTTGGGATGCATATTAGTGACCTCGCTTTTTGGGGGAAAGTGTAGGGTTACGTTGGAGAAGCATTGATTCATGTCTATGTTGTTCTTTTAAGCATGATGGATGGATTCTTGAAGCATTAGGGAAGCATGGTAGAGATTAGATGGTTTTGGGGAAGGAATTAGTGATGGATTGATGGTTTTGATTGTTCGATGTAACATCAAGTCGTAATGGAGGAAGCCTATTGGAGGGCTTGTAGGTCGACACCCTCTTGAGGCGATGACATGTGCCTCAAGGATTTTGTTTTGTATTGTTGTAATTAAATGAATTGTGTAGGTATCAAATATGAATCTTATTCTTGTTTATGTTTACAGGTGCACCGGGCCCGTCTCGACGACCTTGAGCTGAATGATTCGAAGCTTGAGGCTTTTTGAAGAATTGTGATCGCACCACAGGTATGGCGACATGCCAGGCAAATTCCTGCCTGGGTAAATGTGATTGTGTGTTCCTAGGATCATGGGATCCTAGGATTGTAATGTGAATTGATTGATGGATTGTAAATGAATGTATGTATGTTTATTCATGCTTTACTATATGATTTGAATTGTTGGAAAGACTATTGGTAATTGTTTTGAAACTGTTACGCATTTGCATATGTATGCTAGAATTGATATCTGTTTAGGACAGATGAGGCGAGGTATCGAGTCGAGTGTCTCCTCGACCCCAATTGTGCATTAGAAAGCATCATAGAATGATAACTGCATAGGACAACTACGAGCCAACTGCAGATCGAGACTACTCTTTGTGGATTGGCTAAGTTTTTCAAAGATGTGATTGATGTGAGGATGAATGTGATGATTGATGTGAATGTGTATGTTGTTGCATGTGCATTGCCATGGGCAACGATGCAAATGGATAAAATAGACGGTAGTTGTACCCGTACTGTATGACGGCTAGCAATGACTGTTACTGTATGTGTAGACCTCTTGTGGAGGCAATTGGAGGTGTGGGTGCACTCGAGAAGTGCACCAACCTCATGAGCTAGCCAGTCAATTGAGAATGTGTTAATCTAATGTTAATAAAGAATGATTAAAAGATGTGAGGCCAGTGGGATGTGGCTATGTGATTGGGAGACGTCCCCTCTTTGTTCTTGGCACTGGTCTCGCCTGTTCGGAGCGCAGGCGGTGCAAGGCCCCAGGGTACTGTTGTGTGTTGTGCATGGAGCGTGGGCTCCCTCCTTCCCAACCTGGGTGTCCTAGGGAAGGTTGAGTATCTCTCATTGGAATTCACACATCCATGGACGAGTGCTCTACCGCTGCAGCGGATGAAATAGATCCATACTGTTATGGGCCACCACGGGGGTTGTCTCTCGGCTGTAGGCCACCCATGGTGTGCACGTGCCTGTGTTGCACCCATAGGAACTGTAATACACTGAAGTTAAAGAAAATGTATTGAATATGATTGATTGTATGTGTTGATGTAAATGTAATTGTTGTGTTGCAAAAGCAAGTGAGATGTTTAGGTATGCTTGCATGTGATTGAAAAGTTAATGACTATGGCCATTGAGTGGCCTTGGTGTGTCGTACCTTGACACAGCATGATGAAATAAAATCTTGATGTTTATGTTTATTTGAATCTTACCTGAAAGGGGTTGGTATTTTTCCTGGCTTGTTGCCATACTGCGAAGGCTAAGCCTTCAGTTGTTTTCTTTTTCAGGTTTTGGCGGACCCGGGGCAGCAGGTTGAGCAGATGGCTTCACTCACGTCCTACTGGGGAGGTTTTGGGTCTTTTGTAGTGCCGGCGCGTCATATTTTTGGTTTTATTGATGCCTTGTCTTTGTTAGGCATCAATTATACAGTTTGGGGCATTTTTGTTACACATAGATGTGGTTTTGTATGAACTGAAATGATTGCACTGAATGAAAGTTCGCCCCATTGATTTGAATTGTTTGGCTCATCGTCCTTTGAATTGTAGTGTCGTCACGCCTCGATGCTTTATGTTTAGGCAAAAAAAAAAGAAACTTTGTGTAAAAAGGTCGGGGTGTGACATGTTGTGTCAAATGCACTACACATTATATGTCACGTAAACTCAAAAATGGTATCTCAGATGCACTTTGCTTGTTATGTGTCTCATGTACTCCAGATGCTACAAGAGAGGTCCATGCATATTCGTTCCTACAAAATAAACAATATACATAGTGAGTGGCTGTACATGAGAACGAATGAATGTATTGAATGTGTAAACCAATATATACCAGTAATTATTGGGCTGAAACAAATTCTTCATAGTTCCACCAGACAGTCTCTTCTGTAGGTTGTTCAAGTTTCTACATCTTGCACCTCAATAGTTTCAGTTGCACTCATCTAACAAGCATTAACAAGCAACATAAATGTTAGTATGGGGAAGCAATGAGACATATGTCGTTGTTGTTGGTATTAGTAATGTTATAAACACCTAGCAACATGTTCTTAGCATTATTGGTTCAACATTGTAGTACATATTATGGAGACATTTCATTGATGCTATCAGCAGTTTCAATGCACGTTAACAAAAAATATTACTAAATTTGAATTTTGTAGATGAGCATTGAAGTGTCATGCCTTCTATGTTGCAAGTCACCATATATAATCCCACCTAGTATTTGTACACATTATCCTTGAATACAGTTATTTCTAGTTAACTATTAATAGCTTCAATAAGTTCAACTTTCACTCTCTCAAACATAGTGAGAGTGTATACATATGCTATATGCACCAACATCTTCATCCCCATCTTTATCGAGATTGCGTGAATCCTTTACAATCTAATGCTCATTGCTTCCAAAATTCTTCACAAGCAACTCATCTTGCTCGAAGAAACGGAGAATTGTTAAGCACAAGTAGATGTTCTTCTTAAGTATCGCATGCATACTCTCAACCCTTTGGGTGTCAATCGTGTTTGTATAGAAATGCTGTAGGTCATATGTCATCACTCACTTCCCTTTGTCCTTACAGTCCATCAACCGTCAAACATTATTTTAAAACATGTTTAATGTATATTCATTGTCATCCAGTGGAAAGACACTATAACATTCAGGTTCTATTCAACTTCTTATGCAAATAGCTAGTATAAGACGTATTTTATTGCTCTCTATGATAGGTTATTTGTTTTGTTGGGGGTGGTTCTTTAGCTCGAACAGCATAAAAGATGCATTTTATACGTGCCATTATCTCGTTAATGTACTTATGTGTTTGGTTTATAACAATACCAACATTAAATGCTATTTCTCCAATTGTAGCATGAGCTTGCATTACCATTAGGTGGGGAGTCATCATGTAGGCAATAATGTTTTTGCTTACAAATATTTTAAGCAATAGACCCAACATTTATTTCTCTTTATCACCATCCTTGCACCACATCTACAACAAAGATTAAGTCAAATTAAATGGTACAAGAAGTTCAACTGTATTGCATCTATTTTATATGTAAAACACTAATTTTGTCTTCAAAATTGTAGTTGTATTGCATCTATTTTATATGTAAAACACTAATTTTGTCTTCAAAATTGTAGTTATATTCCTGTAAAACACTAATTAATGTGCAATTGCTAATTTCTGACTTGCTCCACGCGATGGTCACATGAAAACATTTTTCCACCATGGATAAATAAAACATGCTTATGCCACGGAGAGACTATTGTTTACTTGTATAAAATTGTCCATAGTTCGGCAAGATATTTGTGAAAATTGAAATAATCTTAATAAGATCTGATATTTGTGGAAATTGATCAATGATTATGTATTGAAATATTATAAAATAAAAAAATTGTAAGAAAAAGGAAACTTATCCACGTCTACACAGTTAAAGCTAAGATTCAGGTGCATTGCATCCGGAAACGGCGGCTCCCGCAGTTCCGTGGTTCCTGCGGGGAAAGTAATCTTTTCACCGTTTTTCCACCGTTGTCCCATGGAGGGCTTCTTGTTCTCTCCCTCTCTCTCTCTCAGTTGAGGGAAACGGAAAAGGTACACTTCATCGTCGAATGGGAGTAGAAGAAGTGCGGACCAACCCGCGTTCCGGCGATTGATCTCGAATTTCTCCGACCGTTATGGAGGCCCAGTTCTCCGGCGGGGGCGCCGGAAGTTCCTTATCTGGCGGAAATTCAGGCAGGGAAACCCTCGATCAGATGGCGGACACCCCACGACGGGGCTCGCACCGCCGAGCCCACTCGGAAATCGCCTTCCGACTGCCGGACGATTTCCTATTCGACGTTGACGCTGAATTACCGTTCCTTGACGTGCCATCGCTCTCTGAGGACAACAATTCCGGAGACGGGTTGCAGTTTCTGGCGCTCATGGACACCGACAAGTCCCCGGAACCCACGAGCGTAGTCAAGGAGGAGGTTGGATCTGGTGGAAGAGGAGGTGCCGTGCACTTGAGAAGTTTGTCTATGGACGCGGCATTCCTGGACGGCCTGGGGTTCAAGGCAGGGCCAGCGGAGAACGGGGGCCCGTCAGCGCCGATGCCGGAAGCCGGGTGGAGACCGCAGCACCGGAGGGCCGGATCGGTTGATGGGTTTCCAGGGCCTTCATCGTTTCCGGTTGCGGTGGAGTCGGTGGCGGACGTGAAGAAGGCGATGCCTGCGGATAAGCTCGCCGAGCTCTCTCTAATCGATCCAAGGAGGGCTAAAAGGCGTGGCTTTCGCTTTTTCTTTTCTTGTAGCCGCTTTCTGCTATTTATCATGTCTTTTCTTTTGGCTGGACGGACTCTATCTTTAACTCCTGATTGCTTGCGGATTTAAGGGTTTGCTGCTGCACTGGAGTACCTCAGATGTCGATTTATTGTTTGTCTTCCATATTCATACTTAGGACGAAGTTTTCTTTGAATAACATTTGTTTTCTGTCATTGTTATCGTCGATGTTATCTGTTTAATCATTGAATGCTTGCAGCGTTTATTGTGGTATTTGACGCTACTTTTTCTAGCGTTCAAGTTGCTTTTCATTTCTGTAATTTCCTTATTCAGGTAGCTTATATAGTTGTTGCAGGGAAGAGTGTTTGCCCTGATAAAGTTTGAGATATGTGGTGTCGGTTTGAAGAATACTGGTTGTGACTGTTGTTTTTGATATAGATGTCTTCTGAGATTGTCGTATAGTTTGTCTTGTTTTATATTTTCCCTTTATCTGAGTTTTCTTGGGTGTCTCACATGTAGAATTCTTGCCAACCGGCAATCTGCTGCACGGTCAAAGGAGCGAAAGATACGTTATACAGGTGAGCTAGAAAGGAAGGTACAGACACTTCAGACAGAGGCAACTACTTTGTCTGCACAGCTTACGCTGCTTCAGGTAGTAGAGTGCTAGCTTGATATTGCTTTTGTTGGTTTATGCTTGTGGGAGATCATATGTCATTGGCGCTACTGACCTGCAATTATCAATAATTTGTGATTGTAATTTGAACTTAGATGTTTTTCCATTGGATAATGTCTTGTTTTGGTGATGCGGTTGGGACTGGGAGTGATGCTTCTTTTGGGCAGGAAATTGGACATTCACATTTTAGAGTTCTGCTTTTAAGAATAAATTTATTGGGACGAGAAACCTTTTTACAAATAAATTCTGCTGGAAATCATAACCAATAGAGATTTGATTAATAATCTAATCAGGAAATTGCACATTTTCAAAGTTTGCATTGTTGGGGAGATTTTATTATCAGTCATGGCGAATGATTTCATGCCCTTTGAATCTTCAAGAGCCACCAAGATGGAACTTTTTCTCCAAATGGCTCTTAAAAAATGAGGCAAAAATGAATACTTTAAATACAATCTAAGCCTCAGTTTGGATACTATGAAAATAGACCAATAATAATGATCACTAAGGTGGAAACAAGCAATCTCAATGGTTCAGATGAACCTATGCGCCAAATGCACATGCAATTGCAATAAGGCATATACAAGAAATAATAGATGATATTTGCTTGAAAAACATACTTAACAAGGGAGGACATCTCTTTTATTTATACAAGATGAAAGGCCAAGCTAGCTGTTGGGCTAGCTTCGATGGTGAGAATTCTTTCCATTGAGAGTTAGCCAATGGCTGGCTTGGTCAAACTCAAGGATTGTCGATGTAAAACAGAAAAAATAAAAAGTATGAAAAAGGAGAAAAAAATTACACCTGAGGAATGATAGAATTACTCAAGAAGAAAAAAGGTGAAAAAGCGAGAAAGCTACCTTTTGTTGAAAAAAAAAAAATCAATTGCCTCAGATAACAAAAGAAGAAGAAGAAGAAGAAGAAGAAGAAGAAGAAAATCTAGGTTGTTGAAGAAAAAAAGGCTAGGTTGTTGAGTGCCTAGATCACGGGTTAGCCAATTTCAATGTTTGGGGACAACTTAACCAACAGGTCAAAGCTTGGGGGACTAGGCACATTTTTTAGCAACACCAGATTATGTTGCAAAGCTTCTAGTTGTATTTCCTTTCACTTTGAACATCAACTTGTTATGTTTTGGGCTGCTAAGATGTGTTGTTTCCTTGACATTTTGGTTTCTAGTATCCCTTTTTCCCTTGCATAGATGGAAATGCTTTGGAATTTGCAAAAAAGAAGCAGACTGGACAATTATTTAATCTTGTTTGATTTTGTGCTTGTTTAGTCATCTTTAGGTTAAAAAACACATGCTGGACCATGTAACTGAATTAGTAGATCACTATAAGTTGTTTTACTAGCAAAAACTCGTTACAGTTGTGCAATGTAGAATATTTTGTTGAGTCACCTATGTTTATTAACTTGCATGATTCACATGACATAGTATGAAGTTTTATTCTCCAGTTCTAGTATGACCCTATACTCTTCTTACGACTTGAGCAAGTCCAGTAATGCATATTCTCTTCTAAAACAGAGGGATACTAATGGGCTGACAGTTGAGAACAAGGAACTCAAACTACGTTTGCAAGCTATGGAGCAACAAGCACATCTTCGTGATGGTAATTTGTATACCATTGTTATGTCCCTTTAATGCTTTGGAGTAAAATTTGCAGATCATAATGGTTTACTGAGCACCCATATGCCATATGTCTAGGTCCTCTTACAATTGAGGCTGAAAGTGTTGTGCTTGCATGAAATAATTAACATGTTTTTGAATCAAGATAATTTTTGGTTTTATACTTACCGAATGAGTGTTATTATAGTGCCACTAACTTTATATAAGGTCTTAGGAGTGGATATTGTAAATCAGGCCCAAAGAAACAAATACTTCAAGTAAATCAGCCTTGAAGCTTTCACCAACAAGTCAAGCTCACAAATCCTCAAACAAGAGGTGAAGAAGAACTTAAATTAATCACAATAAGAGATACAAAAAGTAGGCTAAAAAGCCGTACCTAAACAATAGAAGAGCTGCCCTATTTATAGAGGAGAGGGCCAAAGAGAAGAAGGAGGAGGCAGTCCCAACGGCTAGAAATCTAGCCGTTGGGACTAGTCTCCCTCTAAGTAAAACAGAAAAAGGAGAGGGATAAAAGGGGAAAAACAGAAAATAACCTAAAAGAAAAGATACATAAAGAAAGTGAAAATTACATAAGTGTCCTAAGTACCCAAAATATAAAATATATATATACATATAAAGCATATATTAGATGACTAATATATGTGATATATATAAATATATATATGTATACATTTGGGATACATACATTCTAACACCCCTCCTCAAACTTACAGTGTGATAACCAAAAGTTTGCCAAGGAGAAATTTGAATCTGGCAGTAGAAAGAGCTTTGGTGAAGAAGTCACCAAGTTGATACTCAGATGGAACATAGGAGAGATCAATATTTTTCTGCAGGAATTCTTCACGTACATAATGACAATCCATCTCTATATGCTTTGTTCTTTCGTGAAATGTGTGATTGCTAGCAATATATATTGCACTTTTGTTGTCACAACAAAGCTTGACAGGATTCGTGATATGAATTCCCATATCTTTTAGTACGCTTTTGAGCCACACTATCTCCATTGTTGTAGTTTCCATTGCACGATACCCAGCTTCTGTTGATGATAGCGACACCTTATTCTGTTTCTTGCATCGCCAGGAAATTAAGGAATCACCTAAAAACACACAAAAACCAGTGGTGGAGTGCCTATTATTGGGATCTCCACCCCAATCAGCATCTGTATAAGCAACTAATTCTAATATAGAAGAGGAGGACAAAAATAGTCTTTTGTTGATAGTGTTTTTCACATAACGGACAATCTGCATTGCCGCTCCCATGTGCACTGAGGTGGGTCTTTGTTGAAATTGGCTTATCACATGCACAACATGAGCAATGTCAGGTCTGGTGATGGAGAGATAAGAGAGAGCGCCAACTATTTGCCGAAAAGGAGTGAGATTCTCCAATATCTCTCCATCATCATTACTCCCAATGCTGCTGGAGTATCCACAACTTTGTCATCTGCGATACATGTTCTGTCAACTAATTCACTAGCAAACTTCATTTGAGAGAGAAGATAACCTTGTTTGCTATAAGCAACTTCAATTCCAAGAAAATAAGTTAGTCTTTCCAAATCAGTCATTTGAAAACATTTGTTAAGAAAGTGCTTTACCTCTATAACCCCTTCATCATCACTCCCAGTAATAACCATATCATCAACATACAATAATAAAACAATTACACCTACGGAGGTGGTTTTTACAAACATGGCAGTATCAGAGTAGCAAGATTGAAAACCTTGATTAAACATGACACTGCTAAACTTGTCAAACCAGGCCTTGGGAGCTTGTTTTAAACCATAAAGGGCTTTCTTAAGACGTAAAACTTTGTTTTGGGATAGATCAAAACGAGGGGGAGCACTCATAAACTTCTTCCTGTAGGTGACCATTTAAGAAAACATTTCTAACATCCATTTGAAAAATAGTCCAAAGTTTAACAGAAACAATGGCAATAAGAGTTCTAACAGAAGTCATGCGAGCAACAAGAGCAAAGGTTTCTTCATAATCAATCTCATATTCTTGAGCATATCCCTTGGCAACAAGTTTGGGCTTGTATCTTTCTAAGGTTCCATCACTTCTAGTTTTGATTTTATAGATCCATCTACAACTGATAGTCTTTTTCCCCATTGGTAGGGGCACAATATCCCAAGTTTCATTGCTTTCAAGAGCTTTAAGCTCAAGATTCATGGCTTCAATCCAATTGGGATCTTTCTTAGCTTCAAGGTAAGAAGATGGCTCATAAAAAGAATGATGTGCCATAAGACAAGTTCGAAATTTTGGAGAAAAAGACTCATAAGAGATAAATCTTTGAAGAGGCCTACTGTGCCTTTGGGATCTCCTAGGAAGAGATTGATTAGTTTCTTGATTTTGGGGATCTCTTCTTCTATAAACTAAGATCTCTTTTGGAGGGATGATATGAGCAGAATTATCATTGTCGACTTCTTCAATTGGCAGTTCTACAACTTTATCGGGTTCATCATCATCAATATCATTAGTCCAAAGAAAAGTATAATCTTCTAGTTTCTTGGGTTCATCTTTGAAACCATCTTCATTTTCTAAAAAGATCACATTTCTAGAAACATAAACTTTATCTCTTTCAATATCATAACATCTATAACCCTTTTGAGTTTCAGAATACCCAATAAAAACACAACAAATAGCTTTGGAGGAAAGCTTATCGTCTTTGTCACTTAACACAAAACATTTGCAACCAAAGACTTTAAGTCTATTGTAATTAGGTTTAACATGGTGAAGTTTTTCAAAAGGAGAAATATGTTTCAAAGGTTTGATAGGCATTCTATTAATTAGATAGTTTGAAGTCAAAACAGCCTCAGCCCAAAAGTTTTTGGGAACATTTTTAGATAAAAGAAGGGCTCTAGTAGTTTCAATAATGTGCTTATGTTTACGCTCGGCCACTCCGTTTTGTTGTGGAGTGTTAGAACTTAGGACAAGATCTTTGATGAACAATGCCTTTTTCTTTTAGAAATTGTTGAAATTCATTTGACATAAATTCTCCTCTCGAATCACTTCTAAAGACTTTGATATTTGAGCCAAATTGGGTATAGATCATGTTGTAGAAATTCTTAAAGTTTGTGAATACCTCCACTTTGTGTTTGAGAAAATAAACCCAAGTATGCCTAGAATAATCATCAATAAAGATCACATAGTACAACAACCCTCCTTTTGACATAATAGGAGCGGGTCCCCACACATCCGAATGCACAAAATCAAAAGATTTTTGGGCAATAAAATTTCTATTATCAAAAGGTAAGACTTTCATTTTAGCCTTAATACAATCATTACAATAAAAGTTCTTTTGACAAAAATTCTCCATGAATGAAAGATGAGACATTTTTTCTATATTGGAATGTCCAAGTCTTTGATGCCAAGTTTGAATGTCACATTCTTTGGAGATATTGCAAGATGGTCTTGAAATGTCCAAAAAGTCTATGTAGTAGAGATCATTTGTTGTAGAACCTTCCCCAATCATCTTCTTGGATACCCGGTCCTGTATCAAACATTTGGATTGTGAGAAGATTATATCAAAACCATGGTCAGCTATTTGAGAAACGGACAATAAATTTAAGCTTAATTTAAGAATATGTCTTACTTGAGGTACTTTTAAAGCTTTGGATCCAAAAGCTAGGTCAAGATTTCCAATAAAATCAATTTCAAGAGAAGTACCATCCGCCGATTTCACAAAAGAATAAGAATCATTTTTGGTGCATTCGGTGAGAAGGGATCCACAAGGAGTCATATGAAAAGATGCACCCGAATCAATAATCCAAGAATACTTATTTGAAGAAGTAGATGCCACGGTAGCTCCCAAAGTCGAAGGTGTGCCTCCTCCCTTTAGAAAAGGTTGAAGAGCACTTATGAGTTGATCAAATTGGAATGAACTTGCTTCTTTCCTTTCTTCTTGAATTGGAGCCGCAACATTGCTTCTTTTGTCAAAAATTCTAAGTTTTGGACATCTTGGCTTGGTATGTCATTCTTCTTGACAATGATAGTAAATAATTTTTCTTCTTGCTCCTTCATTTCTACGATTGAAGTGAGGAGGTCTATAAGGTCTCAAATGGGCACTTGGCCTAGATGTGGCAAGCACATTGTTGACTTTCTCTTTATCAAGACAAAGACAATTTTCTTCCATTTGAAGCTTCGCAATAGCCATCATTCATAGATGGTGTTTTAGAACGATGAAGTAAAACGGTTTTAACTTCGGTCTAAGACGTATGATAAACTTGTAAAACTTGTCACGTTGAATTTGCTTTTCTCTAAGAATAAGATCTTGTGTCCAATGTGGTTCAAAAATACTTAATTCATCATACAATTGATCCATTTCAGCCACATAATCTTTAATGGATCTATCACCTTGTTGAAGATTGTGAATTTTGAGTTGGACATGATGCATATAAGCAACATCTCTCATGGTATGAGTTTTCTTTAGATATTCCCAAGTTTCTAGGGCAGAATTTAATTTAGAGATTTGCCCGCTAGTAGCATTGTCAACACAAGTCAAGATCCAAGGAATAATTTTGTGATGACCAACACTCCATTCTTCCCATTTCTTGTTGTATTCAGCCACTACTTTTTCTTTTTCGGTTTCGTCCAATTCCATAGCTCTTCCATCAACAACTTTAGTAAGGACTAGTTGTGGTTCAAGTTTTGTCCCATCAACTAGTGCCCAAAGGCTTTTACTACGAATAAAATGTTTCATAGTTCTAGCCCATTGTATATAGTTTGTTGATGAGAGTTTGAGGAATGAAAGAGACCAGACTTTGTCATCCATGATCACAATCAATAAGGTAGATCCACTTACAAGTTATGACGAAGCTGGCTGCCGCGTGAAAAGAAGTCCACGACAATAAAAGAAACCAGTCACCCTTCTTCTTGTGTAAAACTTGTATGTTTGAGATGGCGAAAAAATGAAGAAATCAGCCACAATCTTCTCCACCAATAGAGGCCAGCGAAACAGCACCTCAGCCTCAATCTTTACCACCAATAGAGACCAGCAAAACAACACTTTCTTGTGTCAAGAATCAGCCAACAATAACGTCGAGCACTTGGAGTGCTTCACGGCTCCAAAGAGGAGTAAGAGATGAATAACCAAAACGTGGCTCCGATACCATGTAAATCGGGTCCAAAGAAACAAATACTTCAAGTAAATCAGCCTTGAAGCTTTCACCAACAAGTCAAGCTCACAAATCCTCAAACAAGAGGTGAAGAAGAACTTAAATTAATCACAATAAGAGATACAAAAAGTCGAATAAAAAAGCCATACCTAAACAATAGAAGAGCTGCCCTATTTATAGAGGAGAGGGCCAAAGAGAAGAAGGAGGCAGTCCCAACGGCTAGAAATCTAGCCGTTGGGAGTTGGGACTAGTCTCCCTCTAGGTAAAACAGAAAAAGGAGAGGGATAAAAGGGGAAAAACAGAAAATAACCTAAAAGAAAAGATACATAAAGAAAGTGAAAATTACATAAGTGTCCTAAGTACCCAAAATATAAAATATATATATACATATAAAGCATATATTAGATGACTAATATATGTGATATATATAAATATATATATGTATACATTTAGGATACATACATTCTAACAGATATCTCTAGTCAAAATATTGCTTTCTCTAAAACAAGAAATAGAGTTTGACTATATCACAAGGATGAGGCACTTTGGGTGCCACACATGTGTCTGACGTGATGCAGGTTCTGCTGGGGCATGCCTTTACTCAAAAAAAGGGAAAAAGGAGGAGGAACAAGGAGAAAGGAAGGAGCAGAAAGGAAGAGGGAGGAGGAAGAAGGAGGAGTAGGGAAAAGGAAGGATGAAAACTGAAGAGGAGGAGGAGAAGGAGGAGGAAGAAGGACAAAGAAGAGGAGGAGAGGAGAAGAGGACTATCGGCAAGAGAGAAGAATGATAAAAGGAGATGGTATTAGGGTTTTCATAAGCTTTTTTTTGTTTTCATTTTCCTCATTATTATCATTTTGAGAAAGGGACCCATTTCTTTTAAAATTTCTTACCATCTTACCTTTCATTTCTTACCATAATGCTTTTCAAAGCCTCTGTTTTTACAGTAATAGGCCTATTGTAAGAGAAATTTTCTTTACTTTTAACTTCTTCACACATGCACATATATTTATTTATTGCTGCACCTACACCCCAGTTTTTCCAAAAGGTGTTGCATCATATCGACATGTGCACCTGCACCTTGCACCCTGCAACCATATAACTTTGGAGTTTGATAACTTATCAACATCTCCTACAACATGAGTCACTGTCACAGAACCATTCCAGATATCACATGTTTTTGGAAAAAACACAATATATAGCCTTAAAAAGGAACACATGAGAAAAGTGGAAAAAAACCTTTTTTTAAGAAAGGTGAAAATTAAGTAACACATTTTGATCGCATTTTTCCCAATTTTTTTTTTCATTTTTATCTTTCTGACATTAATACCATCATGAATTAAGCTTTAAACTTAAACAAAATTATTTATCATCATTAAACTTTGTTGTTATCATCTTATCTAGTTATTTTTATATGTCTTCTTTTTAGTTTCTCATTTATTTTATTTTTATCTAATTTTGTGATTTTTTTATTTTTTAAACAAATTTCCACAATTTTCCAACGTTTTCCCAGGAAAAATATCTTTGCCAAAAAATACCCGAGAAAAATTTTGCCATTGAAAACCCAATAAATCAAGAACAATATTTATGACAATGCATAGGATGTACATAAGACACCCAAGTAATTTTGCTTGATGTTCAGGTGTAGAAGATAATGAATAACAACTGGTCTAAACTAACATTCAGTTTTCTCCCATTGGATTGCTTTATTGATTCAAGTTGAGGTTATCTTTCCTCTCTGACACACGGGTGTGCCTGTGCACCTGAAGTGTTGGAGTCAACTCGCTTGGACACGCGTGCAGGTATGGACATGCCTCCGACACTTCAGGTGCACAGGCACATCCGTGTATTGCTGTATCTGTAATTATATGTTCAATAACATAGAATTTATATATTCAATACATTACGATATAATTATATGCATTGTATTGGATTGTAATCTTAATGAATGTATTTTTGCATATTGTGTGTGTGTGTGTGTGTGTATATATATTATATGTACAGCCAGCCGTACCCGCGTGCCCGTGATTTTGAATTTTGTCTTGGATTGTAATCTTAATGAATGTATTTTTGCATATTGTGTGTGTGTGTGTGTGTGTGTATATATATTATATGTACAGCCAGCCGTACCCGCGTGCCCGTGATTTTGAATTTTGTCTGCACCCGTACCCATGTGACATATCTTTCCTTTATTTTTCAGATTGAACCAATAATCCACTTTTACAAAAAAGGAAGCAGGAACATACCTATTGCCTGCATTCGAACTGCGAGGTATATTTGGAGTAGAGAGCAAACCACGTCCTCCCTGTCCATATCTCCCTCTTACCTCTTTTCTATGAAAGCCAGTGCCTTCACATCCACGTTCACCAACAACCCCTAGAGCAAGAATGTTATCATAATTTGACTGGACAATATGACATCATTGAGGTTCCTCAGGCTTTTCTCATACTATAATATGTAACTCCTCAAAGGTAGGAAGAATTGGAAGATATGGCAATGTGGTCACAACAGTGTGGGAACTCTGGCCCTAAACCAGTTAATCTCTGTTGTACCTTCTTTTTATTTAAGACATTGCTCCCAACAATTGCCAATTGATTTGTAATACCCTTTATTTCGTTCAAATACTTCGACACTGTCAAGATCCTTTCTTCAGAGTTGGAATTCACCTGTGTTATAACATTTGGGCTTCTGAAACGTGAGGGTGGCTTTAGACCAATTTGTTCCAAAGTTCCTTTGCAAAACAGCCATCTAGAATAGACACCACTACCTCTTGGCAAAAAGTGGAGGTAATGTGGGCCACCAAGACCTGATCACTTTTTATCAATGAGACGAACTCCAGATTGTGAAGAAAATTAGCTGACTGCTCCTTCACCGTTCTTTGCCTCCTGCATGGGAAATCGTAACCATCATTATCCCAGCTCTACCTCTTCAGCTGCATCCAGGCCACCCTTCCTCCTCTTTCCTCCTCCTTCCTCTTCCTCCTCCTCTTTCTTCCTCATCTCTCTGCCTCTTCCTTTCTCTTCTTTTCTCTTGTGAGACTGCCACAGATGCAGTGTGCCACTCAAGCTGGCATATCATATATCCCGTCTCTTGATAAAAGGAAGAATTTATCTCTTTCAGTTTAAGAAAATCAGAACCGATTCAACTTTTTAGAGACAAGATGACTCAAATTAGAAAGTTTAGATTGAGATGGGGAGTAATCCATGCGCAGGCAAACAAATACAAAATAATATGAAAATTAAGGTATGGATGACAAGGAAGAAATGTGATCTGGAACAATTGGCGTAGGTGGAAGCAATTTTTCAGTCACTAAGCTTAGAAACATGCCTGGAAATCAGCACAGCTGGAAGTACTTTTCAAGTCACCACCCACCAAACTTGGACACATCTCTCTCGATCTCTTTCTCTATCTTTTTCTTCTCTTTCTTTTTGGCGTCAGGTCAGTTTGAATATGTTGCTTACCCCAGTCAACGTACTAGTAGACTGAATTGATCAAATATTGATTTTCAGTGCTGTGATCTTCAGTACTTCTGGTCACAGTGTACTTCAGTGCTCAAAAGAAGGCCAATTTCAGGAGGCAAGGACAGGCAGGCCAGATTTCTGAATCAGGGATTTAGAATTAGGGATTTCAGATTTTCAAATTTCAGAATTAGGGCAAGACATCAAGAAGAGTATGAACGTTTGGAAGACAGAAATTGAGCAGAAGATAAGCACGGAACATAGATATTGGATCAGAATGAAGAAACAAAAACAGGAACAGAATGAAGGATGGAATAAAGGAGAAACCACAGCCACGTTTTAAAGGGATAAGTCAAACACAGAAAAATAAGGGTTTTCTCCTATTGTCGACTGAGGAACCACATTTTTCTGCTATTGAAGGAAAGGTTTATGGATTTAGAAAATTGTGACATTAGGAAGGATGAAAGAAATATGAACAAAGGGAGAAAGGAAGAAGATGAATTAAGGGAAGGTGAATAAAAACTTGGACATGAATGAAAGTAGAGATTATATTTCAATATCCCTGGGCATTCCTTAGGACCACAGTTTACCATATCAGGTTTGAAAAATAACTCCATAAAATTGGTTGCAGAGACAAGTCCAGAACATATGAGTGCAGTGTCAAGGTAAATATTCATACAAGAGTTTCCAAGCAAAAATTCATAATCCGAAGTCAAAGTGTTAGTGTCCAGGTTTCGGTTCTGGAATCGGGTCTAGTGGACTGACCCACAAAATGGCTATAAATAAGGGAATTGGGGGGACAATTAGGGATATCGATATAATAGGGATTTTTCTCTGGTGAGGTCGCTGTAACTGGGTTAGGGCAGTGCATGTGGGTGCGTATTTTCTTGTAGTTGGTGGAAGTTAGCGGGTAGTTGCTAACAAGGTATTAGAGTGCCAATGTCTGAGGATGCAGTCGGCAAACACTGGAGAGTGTCAATCGGAGAAGATGGAGACTTCCGTTGCAAGGATTGACAAAAAACGAGATGGTGTAAATGAATTGTGGGAGACTATGATGGCCGAATACAGGCGGATGCAACTAACCGAGGTTGCTCTTTCAGACAAGGAATTTCACGCACGATTGAGTACCGATTCAGAAACTTCAGATGGCAAATCTGAAGAAGATGTTCCAAGTTTGGGGCGAAAACCCTGATCATGGGCGACACTGCAAGAAAATGTCATACAATTTAAGAGGTTGAAGATGTTGTTCTCCCATGTTGAGTCCTACCATAGAGGACGATTGATCGTGTCGTCGAGCACCCAGTCAGCGACAACGACCAGTTTGTTGAAGCTGGAGGTGAGTTCTTAAGAGAGGCGGGTGAAAGGGTTAGTGTCTTTCCACTCTCATTCCGATCTAAGAGAGCAGTCATCTGCCATGTAACCAAGGAAGAGACCTGGTAGAGATTTCTACATCTTCAAGAGGAAGACACTCATAGTCCCAGGATGGCGCCAAATGCCCCTAAAAAATGCACTAAAAATCAGGTTGAAGACCCAACACATGCATGGCAGGTTCCACAGACTTGGGCATGTTGCATCAGGTAGGCTAATAACAAATAGCACAAGAATTTGAGTGATTCTGGTCGGCAGCCGGTGGTGGCCGAAAGGCATCTTGAGTGCTTTCCCTTTGCACTTGATCAGAGTACACTAACGATAGCGAACCATTGGAGCAACCAGGGAAGCCTCCACTATTGCAGTTTAGGGACGCCAGGGAGAGTGAGGAGTATCTGGCAGTGATTAGAGAATAAGAAAGGCGATGACAACAGCTAGGTCCCTTCTACCGAGGATTCCAAGGTGTGCTTTGTTCGGAGGCCAAAGGGCTAGCGAACAACGTCCTGTAGGTGGTTGAGTGCCAAAAGGAAGAAGACAAATGTTGGTGCGGGGGACTGGTCAACCAGCTGGGGAAGCTCCCATGGCCACATATTGTGGATGCATTGGAGGGAACAAGCCGACCAAATGGTGCTACTCCCTTATGGAGAAAGAGTGACAAGATGGGAGTCAGTCAAACAGCAATTGTCGCCTTGAACGAACGAAGAGACTTTTGAGAGGATTGATGGGAATATGGTGGACACTGACCAGAAATTGCAGACAATCAGCTCGGGACAACTCGTCATCAAGGAGTTGTTGCAGCACTTGCTCCACAAGGTCTCCAATGTCTATGAGCAGGTACAACTGAGGAAGGGTCAACAGGCGCTCAACACTGAGGACACGTCGAGGGTCGCTGCTTCAGGGTTGATGCCTATGCCCAAGGGAGAAGAGGCGTTGTCTAGTCATACAGCAGCGCAAGGCAATCTGAACAACAGAAACACTTTCATCTTGGGTTGTTTAGACAGTGGAGCAATTGAACTTGTAGTGTCTGAAAATGGTCCACGGATGCTAACGGTTTTGTTTGCTCAAATCAGGTGTGTTGACGGAGATGTTGTAGAAGGATCACTGGACATCTTGAGGACTATTATTTTTAGAAGATGCTCTCCTGCATTTGAAAGTAAGCCTCCTAATTTTGGTCAAATGGAAGCAGCATTACCATTGTTGCTCAAGCTTTTGGATGGACGAGATGTTCTTGCAAGAGCTGTTGTCTCATTCACTGCATAATATTTCTTCTTATATCCAGATCAAGGTCATTAAGAACTTTTTGGGCGGTTTGATTCAAAAAATTCACATCCAAAGGAGAAATGCTATAGATGTTCTTTCTGAGCTCATGGCTTTATGTTCAGATTCAGGAAATGAACTGCCTTCTTCATTAAGGCGTGACATAGGAAAACACTTGTTGGAATGCCTTGGTGATGAAGAGCTTGTAAATCGTGTATCGGCAGCCAAACTGCTCTCGCAGCTTGATCCTACTTTTGTTCTGCCTGCTTTGCTGAAATACATCTATTGTCATGATAAGTGAGTCCAGTTTGCTGCTAGTGATGCTGTGGTTACATTACTGAATGTTGAAAAGACAAACTTGATGCAGTATCTGTACTTCTTGACTGCGTTAGAGATTTTAGTCACAGTTCAAGTTTCAGCGCAAGCAGCAGAAACTATAACCTCAGATGTTTTACGTTTATGGTCATGTTGAAGAGAGGACATTGATTTTGGTTCTTCGATTGACACCTAAGTGGTCTGCAAATGTTCAGGACCGAAACAGTCTGATTGAGCCTTTGATGGACAAAATGTTTGGTGATCGATCAAATGCAGTTCTTCCCCACTTCTTGAGTTACATTACCGAGGAAATGGCAGGTCTTGGGAATGTAGTTTTTCACTACATTTTATTGGACATGTGTAGTAAAAAAGATATTACTGAATTCCTGCTTTGCAATGGAAGGCTGGATGTTACACAAAATGATTCGATTGAGTTGAAGGATATGCTGTTCGATCGGCTATGTCCACTTCTCCTTATTAGGTTACTTCCTCTGCGAGTTTTAAATGATCTGAACTCCTCCATCGTGCACGGTAAATTGGCGACATCTAGAAAATGTGATGAGAAAGATGATGAAGATTGCATAGCCCCCTTCCTAGTAAATAGGGCCTTTCATTTATTAGAGTTTGAAGATATTCGTAAATTACAGCTGAATTATGTGGTCATCTTCATCCATAGGTCATATTGCCAATTATTGAAGCTCAGATGCAGAATGCTGTGTTCTATCATGATATGCTGAAGATAAAAGCAGGCTTGTTTGCCACTTGCTCATCTCTTATGATTAGGGGGAAATGTTCTTTATACCAGCCAGCCATATGGCCAAAATAAGGAAAACATTACAAGATTGGACTGGCCTAAGCCGGTGCAACATTTGCTCAAATCATCCCACTGGACTGGACATGGGAGAAGTTCCTAGGCCACCCGCACCAAAGCACCTTCTATGTGACATTACCTCATCTTCTAGGTCAAAGGATTATGAGAGGGTTCCTGTCGACGTGTGTAGACCAGCGGTGGATCACGAAACTTGGACATAACAGACGAAGGAGATTCACAAGGGAACGACTCCAAAGGAATAGGAGGAATAGGGAGTGGGTTTGGAGGCCGTGGCATCTCAGTAGATATAGGAGTGAGGCTATAATAAGGTTGAGACTCAAAGAATGTGACA
>JAANDH010000414.1:208491-240170 GCA_011799765.1 Nymphaea thermarum
AGAGAGGCAGCCGTGCGAGAGAGAGAAACGTAAAACTCTTATTTCTTACGATAACCCTAATCTCTCTTATAAAAGAGATTAGGGTAGAAACAGGATTTACAAAATAACTCATTAAGAAATAAAGAAAATATTAAAGAGTGTTATAACTCTTTAATATTGCTAAGAGCCTCCTAAAACATAAAGCTTTTCTTTTTCAACATAAAGCATTTCATTACAATGCTAGCTTCCTTGCCGCCATGCTTTCCTCGGTGTTGATTGGGTTTGAATTTCTGTTTCTTCACTACCTTCGATCCCTCATTTGAGTTATGTTAAATGGATTCTTAGTGAACTGCTCTGGTTTATATCCTCTTTTTTCTTGAAGTTGGGATGCTTCTTGGGGTTTTTAGCAACAAATGCTCAATTACTCATTTTAGCAGCCTCCAGGCACTTTTACTCCAACTGTAGATGACGTGCAACATGATCAAATGTCTTGATATTCTCATTGTTTTCATGTTCATTTTCACATGTTTCCAACTGTTTGGAAGTGATGTATCACTGGTTTGACCTGCTCTTTAGTTAAATGATCTCTGAACAAGTTCAACTTTCTGATCATGGTTGCCATCTCCTTAAGGTGCCAGCTTCTAGTGTGCTGAGGAGGATTGTGAATATGAATAAAAACTGATAGTGAATTTTATAAATTTGGTTGCTGATGTACCACTATACTTGTCTTTCTATATAAACCATATCTAGTGAATTGTGCCATACTGCTCAAACTGACACATGAAGTTGTCCTGCATTGCACATAGCATAATAACTCTTGCCATACTATTAATGCACTTCCAGCCTTCATAGATCTCTTTGTCCTTATGACATTGCATAGTGTTACTATTCTTAGGTTTGCTTGCAACATGATGGAGGTCAAGCTTGATCCTCTTGCAGTGCGAATAGAGTTTTCCAGTTTCGTATGTCATAATGATCACTGTTCAATTTCTCAATCTTGTCAAAGTCTAATATATATTTATTAGGTGCAGCCTTAACCTATGAACAAAGGATAGGTAAATCAGCATGTTTCAATCATAGTTGCAAAAAGAGTTTTTTTTCTTTTTTTCCAAAAAACCTGAGAGAAATGTTAAAAGACAATGAAAACGGAAAAAATCAATCTCTTTCCCCTTTTTCGAAAAAACTCCAAAGTAATTTTTTTTCACATTTTTCTCATTATTTTTATGTTATTTTTTTTAAAGTTTAGAACTTAAGTTAAGTTGTTTATCATCATTTCTTTTATTACTAAAACATCATTTTTATAATTTTATCAAGTTATTTTTTTATGTTTCTTGTTAGTTTGTCATTTATTTTACTTTTTCCTAATTTTTTAGGATTATTTTCGTTTCCAAAAGAGTGCCAACCCGAGGAAAACCTTACCACTTAGAACCCATTAACGATGCTTGTGACTATGCTTGCATGATGCATCTGGAAGATAATTCAATAGTGGTTTACCAACCTGAGTACGAGGCACAGTAGCCCGACTTGTTGACTTTATAATGCTGTAATTATGATCCATCTATTGAATATGTTCCCATATAGAATGAGAAGACATTTTCTTGTAATGCAAAAGTTCACCAGCTGCTAATTTGGTAGATCTGGTGCTACTATCAGAACAATTAGAATTATACAAATATTTGATTGATGAATAACTGTCATCATTTATGATAATGTATGGATGAGATTGGTTTCTTGATCCGGACATTGTATACAATGCAAAACATAGACTGATTTCTGATGTAGACCAAAGATAAAATATGAATGAATGAGGTTCATATGTGATTGTGGCTGGCCTGAAATATTGTATTAGTTGGAAATGCATCACATCAGGAAATTTTCAATTTAAATATTTTTAATTTGCTACCTTCATAGTCATTGATATCTCCATTCAGAGGTTGATTCATCATTCATCACATAGGGCAAATGTCTTTGTGTGGATCTTGTCCTTAAATTTGGAATGGACATGTATAGTATGAAGAAGTGTTTGTGTAAGGTTTACTGGCTGCATGAGTATGAGCCTATGAGAGGTGATATGCAAGATCCATGACAATTCCAACAACATGATCTAAGTGATTGGTCTTCCTGGTACAGTGATACCAATTGACTCTGTAGCCAGCTTTGTTCGCACCTAGAAAGGCCATGAAACCTAGACAACTGATAGCTGTGTAAGTGACAAAGTGGTGGGCTGTGGTGATGTCGGAACTTGTACCTGTTTGTCATTTATTGATCAGTCTGTTAGTTTCTTTAAATATCACTGGGGCACATGAGTATATAAAACCTTGAACCAGACTATTCTCGTCCTTTACACACATGGGGTGTTACAATGCATCTTCCTTAAGGCAAACACATCCATGTGTATGAGATTCTGATCCGAGTGTTTAACTTGGTTTGGCTAGCAATTTTAGTGATGTGAACCGAAATTTAACTGGAATGCTTGGCGAGATGGACCTCACTCCACCTTGCTACTGGCTTCGACTCACACCCAAAAGGTTATGAGCCAAAACAGCAGGTAGCAGGGAGACGATTATATAAACCAAAAATCATTTTTTAGATCTTCAATATAGCATTATTCTCAAGCCTTACACACATGGGGTCCTGTATGACCAGTTGGCTGAGCTTATTGTTTATCATGTGCTTTTCTTAATATAGCCTTCTGTTTGTTTTGACCACTTCACATTCAAATTCAGTGTTCATCATGGTTTAGGAAAGGAACAGTGTCCAGGAATCAGATGAATTCCTGAAGTTGCACTGAAAGAATAGATATGGCAGCAATTTCAATATACTGGCTGATCTTCACTCACTGCTTGAAGTGTTAGGAAAGAAAGGGAAGGACAGTTTTAGATAGAAATGTGTTCTGTAGGAAAATCTAACAAGATTTGTGTGATCTTATTACCGAAAGCACCGAATTTTCCTGAGGTGGTGACTCAAATGATTAGTTCCTTGCCACATGCATTTCCTGTCTCTCTCAATACATATATGTGTGCATGTGTATATATCTGCTATTATCCGCTAAAATGTTGTGTAATGACTTTTCCTATTCATGGAAGATGCTGAAGACCCTTTATGGTTGAGTAGTAGGCATATGGTGGATGGATACCATTTTTCCTAGGCACCTTGAGTTAACTAGAAAATTATTATTTATACTTAATCAAGTGCTCGAATATGCTCAGTCCAAATATTCTATATATATGTGTGTAACTGAGTGATGTTCTCGGCCTTAAAGGTCTATTTCACTCTTTTCTGAAGGAAAATTGAGTAGCTACTAGCTAGCATAGTGGTTAGTATGCATCATATGGTTTATATATTCCAATAGCTTCCACTCACTTTTCCTCTTTAGAAAAGAGGTAGGTTCCATCTGAGAAAAGTGAATGGTTGCTGTAGAGGTTACCATTTTTACTATCAACTATGTATTTTCAGTTTTTTTTTTGGTACAATAGGATATACCTGTATTGCTAGACATGTCTATTTCCTTGCTCAATGCTATCACAGTACCTCTCCCCTTCTTTTTTTATTTTTTTTATTTTTTAAAATGCATGAGCATGCAAGTGCTGCTTCCCTTGATGTCATTACTTACATGCCTTTAGTTGCACAACAGTTAAGAAAATAATGCAAGTTAGATTTGCATCTCATGATTTTCAAAACATAGGTACGAGTTTACAAAACTAAAATGTCACCCAGATGACCCTTTCAGCAAGACGAATATCTTGATCGTGAGTGCTTTCTTGTTTCCATGGAAAACTTTCCGAACACCTAATTGACCTTAAGAAGTTTTAAGTCAGGTCATGAGGAACTGTCAAGCTTTGTTTGATCCACTATATATATATATATATATATATATATATATAATGGAGATTGAATGGTGCATGCCAAAAATGGTAACCAATTGTGGCCATCACTTAATTTTCTTCCAGAAAGGGCCATCACATAATGCAAGTTAGATTTGCTTTGATCTCATTATGTCCTTGCTGTTGCTCAACATATGCTACTGTTTTGACAGCCCTGAACGAAGCATTGAGGGAAGAAGTCCAACGACTAAAGATTGCAACCGGACAAGTCCCACCTATGAATGGAAACAGTTTCAGCAGGGGCATGCCACAGCCTAATGCGCCATTCTTCCGTCAGAACCAGCAACTGAGTCATCTAGGTAGAGCCCATGTTCAGCATCCCCATTTGTGTCCACCAATGTCAAGCGGAGAGCCTCTTGCAGATCAATCGCAGCAGAAGTCCGTGGATTTCGCCAGAGGATCTGGCAACAATTAAGGCCATAAGGAGGAATGGCTCATATCCACATTCAAGATGGAAGGGTTGGTTGATGAACCATGTTTCAGAGATTAAGTGCAAAATAGTTCTGAAGCATCCATGTTGTGTGTATATATGCTAGACAGACTGTAAGTTCATCAATGATATCAAAGTTAACACTTAAACGGGCCCAGGTTATGACAAGGATGACGTCTCTTCTGGGACTGGCTTGTGAGTGGATAGATCCAAGTAAGAAGCGACTTAAGATCCATAGAAACTGAAGTCTCAGGTGTCAACAATAAAATTCAAGCAACTTGGTTTGAGTTTTTTTATCCTAAAGTAGGCCTGATATAATAAAATGGAAATGCCTGGGGTTCTGGAACAGTGTGAAAGGTTAGTGTTGTCCAACCAGAGAACAGATCCTATTCAAGGCTGTAAGAATCCATTGCCTCTTTTAATGTGTTAGCCAATTTCCAAACTCAAGATTGAAAGAGAGAAGCCCATGTGCAAGATTCTTGTCATCATTTTCTTCCACTTGTTGGAGGAAAACAAACTGTATTGTCATCTTAACAAACCATCCTTGATTTTGTCTTCAAACCGATCGAAAGTGTTCAATGGTACGCTTAATTCGTCGGGAAAATTATGGGATCAACTGTGGCATCAATTAATTTCATATCAAAGCGTGTCATCAACTTTTTGCAGATCTTCAACAAAGGAAAAGACTGACCGTTCGTCCAAAAGACATGAATTTAATGTACATATCCAGGCAACCACTGAAGCAGAGGAATTATCTTTTTCATCCTGCGCTCTTTCATCCAATTGTCCTTCTTGGATTTGTCTCGATTTCTCTGTTGAATTTTGATCTTTACTAAAAAGCAGTTTTTTCTTGCCTAATCTACTTAAAATAAAGTACTGCATGGGCAAGGCTTATTATGAAGGGAAGACGGTGTAAGCCTTGAAGATTCAAGAGATGGTGGAGACGAACATTGTGTGTTTGTAGCTAATATTTGTCCCGCATGTGACTACGCAAATGCTAAGGTAGTGCATGATTTACTCATCTTACCACCTCCACATGAGATTGAGTTGATTACTAGTGTGATACATAAGGGGCTATTTGGCAATAGTAGCACTCTATTACCATCCCATGAAGTGGCCTAAAAAAAATAGGGTCAATTCACGTAATACTATAACAAGTGTTTTTTGAATCTGCTTTATTTCTTGGGTAGATTCATGGGACAATAATAATGTGTTACTATTGTCAAATGACACCCAACATAACCATTCAAAGGCACCCTAGAGCATGACATCCACAGAGTTACTGTAACGACCCAACCCACTTCCTCACTAGGCTCGAGCACTTGGTCCAGTAGATCTGAACCCACCCTTAGCAATTTTGGTCTTGAAAAAAATTAAGAACCAGGACTGCCAACCGCTTAAGAAACTTCCTTTACAAGCCCTTGAATTTCTCTTACAATCTTCAATACAAAACTAAATTTCTCAAAGTGGGGCTTTACAATCCACCCCGTTAAGGCACACATGTCCACACATGTGGGATGAATGCATGTGGGACCTTATGTCCGAGTACTAAACCTTACTTTGATGCCACTATAACGACCCAACCTACTCTCCCACCAGGATGAAACCTCTAGTTTAATGGATCCCAACCCACTCCCTAACAACTTTAGTTCTAACCTAAAAAAAACTAGGAACTATAACAATCAACAACTTAACAACCTCATTTAAGCTTATCAAAGTGGGTTATTGCAAGTAAACGAGCTAACAAGTTGTAAGATTAATTGGACAGAGGATTCAGTTGATGGTGCATCAGTTGATCTAGTTAAGGTGCATAAAATGTGAGTTTTGGTTTGATAGATGATTTTCTTGAAGCATGTGATCTCTGCAGATGGTGCATAAGTTGATCTAGTTAAGGTGGAGGCATTTCTCTCCTGATAATCATCAAATTCTTGGTGATACTTTTGATAAATTGATTGGAGATTCATAGTTTCTTGAGATTTTGAGTTTGTTGGTACAAGCAAGATATGCTTGGAGGGCTATCTAGAATTTATCTTATATTGCTGTTTTGATGAGACTCCTTCAGAAGGGAATAAAATTTGTTCAAAGTCCTTGTAAGGAACATAGTTTTTAAGAGCTAAGTAGTGATTATCTATAGTGCAAGCATTAGCATTGCCTTTAGAAACAATTGGTTTGTGGTATGTACTAATGGTTCACATATTGGTATGAGAGGTCTGCTTATGCATAATAGCAGAGTTATACCTTATACATCTCAAATTAAAGCATCATGAGTGCAACTACCCCATGCATGCTCATGAATCGGAAATTGAGATTTTTGCATTGAATATATAATGTTACTTGTACATGAGCGGGTTGAGGGCTGCATGAACCGCAAGAAATTGAAATGTTCTCTTGTAAAAGTTGTCAAGAATGTGACACTATCACTAAAGATCTTGAAAGATTATGACATCCTTTTGATATCACTTAAGCAAGCCTACACTGAAGAACTGTATGAGTGGCCTTGTAGTTCTTCATAAGTTGTGGTCAAATGTTGGACAGCTAAAGTAGGGGATATTTCTCCAATAGTACAGCATTATTCTAAACAAGTGCAAATGATAAGGTAGAAACCATTTGCATCTCAAAGCAGATAAAAGAGTTAAGCAGGCGACAAAAGAAGGTAACTTTCCTTTGAGGTTGAAAATTTTGCAGGGTGTATTTTTAGATTAGGAAGAAGTATGATCGGTAAATAGTGTTGTATGTTGAAGAGATCAACTGATTCAGAACTTAATTTAAAAGCCATATTTTCAATCTGCACATTTTATGCCCCTGATAACGAACAAATGGCAAGTGCTTTTCCTTATGTAGATCCTATTTCAATGGGAACTTGATTGATCAATCCGCCTACATGTCTTGCTCTTACTGCTATGGTGGCAGTTACTCCCGTAGTATATCCATGATCAAACACATGTTATATTTTATGAAGGCATTGAGCTAAACAAATGCTGTACCACCAATAACTTTCTAGTTAAAATTGTGGATAGACAAATTAAGCAATTGTTCAGCAAGTATATTCCAATTGTCAAAGTTTGTTGATAACATTATGGAATTGATGATGTGCTTGGGAGCTTGCAGAAACTATGAAGGCAATATTGTTGCGTATTCATTGCTACATGAAACTCAAGCTGTTGCTGCATGAACATGATATGTTGAGGATGTATAGCACGATGACCATGCCTGTGTTACACAATTAGAGTGTAAGCATGCAAGTTAGATAACATGCATCAATTGGTTTAACTAATTCAACCAATTGATAATGGATGGACCAAATTCATCCTTTGTATGCATTTCAACGTAACAGAAATAATTCTATTTGAAGTTCGTATGCATTTCTATTTGCTGTGGCATTCAACTAAGGGTCCAGATTCATGACAACCATGATATCATCCTCACAAGAGTCCTGATACCATGAAATACAGACATCAGACTTGTAAAACTTGTCAGACTTTCTTGTTCACTACTGCAAGCCTATGCATTTATATTGAGAAGATGGTACAACTAGAAGACGTACAAGAGGCAAGAAGATAGCCTCATAAAGTAAACTGAAATAGTAGGGTACAATACAACAGAAAAATAGCAAGACACAATGATAGAATATAGAATCTTAGTTATCAATTTATCATCCTCCTCTATCAAAAACAATTCTTCTTTCCCTATCCTTATGACCATCTTGACAACCTATGTTTTTTTTAGTGCCAAGCAATGTTAGTCGCTATGGTAGGTCGAACAGAATGAGTGGCAAGGTTTGATGGATACGTATGGAGCCTTGCAATGGACAAACTTAGAAATGGGATATGGGAATCTTGCGAGCGACTGGAAGTGTAGTGACAGCTAGCAAGGAGTGATCAATGAGAAACAGGGACGCTGATCTCTTGGGTCCACTAGGTTCGATAGGTTCCAGCTCAATTCTCTGGATTCGGCCTTTTCATGGTTCTAGTGCAGATCCTATCAGCACAATAACTGGTTTTGTTGGGCTCCCTGTCTAGGAAGATCAGCTCATGGCCCACTTGCAACTCATCATGTTTGAGGTTTGTCATTTGCTTTTAGAGTCAGCTGACTTAGCTTGTGTCCGATGTTGAGAAAAGCTGAGCTGGTCCATGTATAGGCAACATGAGTTTGAACCAGAAGAGGAGCGAGAGAAACTTTAAATAAATGGGGCCATGGGTTATTTACTTATTTATCAAAAGTTTCACATGATAATTTTCAAAGATCAGACACTGTAACTTCACAAATATTCGAAAAGGTAACTGCAATTATGGGCCTGATCATTTACCAACAGAAAGTGATCACATACATTAGCCTTTCCTCGCAAACTCTGCCGTCAAATAAAAAGCACAGCCGAGCAACCCGGCCAACGCAGTGACCTTCTTGGGCATCTTTCCGCTGTCTTTCCTGAGAACCATGCCCTCATATATAGGCCAAGAATTCACCACAACAAAGCCAGATATGAACAGCTGAACAAGCATATCGGCCATAGCCCCCTGAGACACTGCCCTAACTGCTCCAACTATCAGTGAGATCAGGCTGATAACTGCAGCAGCAGAAATAGTAACGAAGAATGGCGACACGGTTCCGAATTCAAAAACACCTTGCTTATATCTCTTAACAATTTGATCATCTACCACCTTGCTGGTTATGTTGAATCCAGCTACGGAGATGCCCATCCGTTGCAGGAGGTACTCAATGAGGCCAAATAGGAAGGAGGAAACCCCTTTGATCAGCCATATCCTCTGGTCACTCCACCACCTCTGAAAGGTGCCGCCCTCCATGATGAAATCAATCATGTCTTGACCATAGGAACCAAGGAAGAGGTACGTGTAGAGGTAGATCCAAGGATCAGATGCCTATAACAAGTAAAAATGCAGGGTCATTTCAGTTTGTTACCGATTGAAAAGCTGTTTTTCCCATCATTCCTGATCTTGGGAGCAGCAGTACGACTGCTTCATCCCATCTGGGTGAATGCTCGAAGCCTCAAACCACGTTAAAACCTAGTATTAACATGAAGACAAGTTTCAGTCTCCTCCATGGTGTGACATCATCCCAATTCCCAACAGATTTTTTACTGCTATTATATATATATATATATATATATATGAGAGAGAGAGAGAGAGAGAGTTAGACCTTGGGAAAGAGAGGCATACTAAGAAGCAGAGCAAACTGTGGGAGGAGCGCATAGATGGTGATGGGTATGGACCAGAGCGGCCAGAAGGCATTGTGTGCATAGGACATTCCGGTGATGAAGGAGGCTCTTCGGATGCCGTAGGTGATGGGGCACTTGGAACAAGAGAAGCCCGCCTGCAACAGCCCCAGCGACCACCTCTTGCACTGAGACAACAAGTCATTTAAGGTGGAGGGAAAGTCGCCTACAAAAGATGGCTCCTCCGGACTGTAAAACACCGACCGCCACCCTTCACATTGCATGCTGTAGCCCGTGAAAAAATCCTCCGACAGGGAACCATACCTGAACCCAATCTGCAGATGAACCAAAATATATATAGCATGTGTTACAGGTTTTGTTATCATTGTTGGGTAGTAATTCTATGTTGAAGTATGCAACTATGGAGTGGTTTATTGGTCTATTTTTTTATATTATCTAAGTAAATATAATTTGCATGACTTTACCTGACGGTAATTTGACTTATGTCTGAAACGTACAAGTAATAAATCATTCTATGGTCTTGCTCTATATCATTTTTCTTTTAAAATTAATAATACTCACCGAGTTGACCTGCCTTGTTAGGAATTGATAATGGCCAGTTCGAGTTCTGGGTCTTTGTGATTTAAAACATTGGTCTAGAGAGACAGGATTGGAATTTGATCGCCGGACTTCATCTTAACACTCTTCACCGTTTTAACATGTCTATTGTTGTTGTCTTATCTCCAAGCTAGGTAAGCACGACTAAAATATTATTGATATTCATATTCAAATTCGGATATAGTTTATTTTGTTTGTATTCAAATTTAAATTGGAATCCGAGTATGTGAATACTGAAAAAAAAAAACAGATAGGATTAGGAGTATATTTGATTTAAATCTGATACATTTACATCCTTAGTCAAAAGATAAGCTTTTTCGCACCAGGCATGTGTGAGGGATACTTGGCCATTTTTTTTTTTACAAATGAAATGGACATACTGAACATTTTGCAAAAACCTGTTTCCTTCTCTGCCCTTGAAGAGGAGGCCGTCCTTTTTATAGGCATGAGGCTCTCTGGTCATTTCATGCCTCGTGAATACGCTAACTCAGTACAATAATTAATAATATGATTAAGGATGTCATCAGATTTGATTGGAGTAAGATATACTCATTATGGTATCTGCTTTATCAGATATTTACATATCCATGTTCGAATTTAGATTCAAATAATAAAGAAAAAATTGAAGCCATGTTCAAAATCTGAATTCACAATTTGTTTCCGATTTAAATCTGATATTTAATTTCATAATTCAACCAAAATCATAATTTTGAGCCAGATCCAAACCACATTACGATAAGTAAAGATCTGACTTTCAAAATGTTTGGATATCAACTAAGACATTTATTTAGAACTAAAGCAATCGGATATTTACTTCAATTCAAATTTGATTCCAATTGAATGTGTTTTTAAATCTTAATTTGATCAAATTTTTTAATCATATATAAATTTTTTTATATCCAATTCTGTCGTAGCAATTCGACCAGCCTTTCAATCCCAATCGGATGAATCGACATTCCTAGTCATGCTTTCTGGGTTGTGTATGTGTGTGTTCATGTATGCAAATGTGCACGTGTGCATCGAGGAAGAAAGAGAATCATGCACTTACAATGGAGCCCCATTCAGTCCCTTTCTCGTAATGACATCCAGCAACTCTCTCGGCTGCTTCTAAGGTTGCCTCACGCCAAATTCGCTCTCCGCCACTGCTTCTGCTAGAAGAACCTGTCGGCATGATTTCTGGATGCGGAGGCGACAGAGCCGGGCCGGCGAAAGCGCGGCGCTGGAAAAAGCAGCCGGTCCCAAGGTAATTAGGTCCCCATGACCCATCCATGCCCAAAGGGTTGATTTGATAGAGGCGCTTGTACTCGTTCCCATAGATGTCATTCTTGTTGATTCCGGGGAAGATCTGGGGAAACTGGACGAACGCGAGGTTGGTGCATAGAGCTGGGTCCAGCAAGAAACATAGAGCTCGGAGCGGCGCCTGGGGATCAGTTGAGTACACGTCGCAGTCCAGGTTCAGAATTATGGGAGCGTTGCTCATCAGAGATGATACCCTCAGCTTGAAACAGCAAGAACTCCATGTCACTTTCATTTTCATTGCAAAGGAGGGGTTAGGCAGATTCCAAAGATCTCAACATTGCTACCAATAACTAAGGTCTGTAGTAGGTTCAACTCAACTTTAGAACCATATTATGCTTTGCATACTGTAGGCCAATAGTATTAATAGGTACTCTTAAACATCAGAGGTTATTAGTGAAACAATAGCCAAGCATCAAATGATAAGTCTGGCTAGTAGAATAAGGACTATACAGCTACGGATGGATCAACTGTACATGAGTACGATCCATGCAAAAAAGAATATAAATCTTAAGGTTTTGCTCTTCTAACTATTGTTGCAGACAAAACTATTATACTCGTGCACTTTCCTACTGATGTTCAATGCACATCAAGAACATCAAATCCCCAATGTAGATATTGATCTCTTGATCAAGAAGCCGCATGGTTAGACCTACCAATGGAACAAAAAGGAGAATTTGCATGGGCCACAATGAGCAGTTCACCATATGTCTATATATTGGAAGTGAATGGATGAACATATGATGGCGATATGCAACAATCATCATCAATGTTCACCATTCCTACCGTGGCAATTATAAATCATCATTATTATCCATCATAGCCAACTTACCAAAGCATTGAGGGCTCCAGCCTTGAAATGGTGATGACAAGCCGTGCTCTTTTCTCTGGACATGTATATAATGTTTGGCATGGCATTCCCCATAGCGTCCGTATCCTTGTCTGCTGCCACCAATACCTGATCAACAGAATTAACAGGACGTAGCTCAGTGATCATCCACCCCAACCAACACTGGTGTAACAGTGGTCCTTAAAGAAGCAAAATATGAGAGCAGTGGTAGTTTAGAATAGTTATATAACATTTTTGAGAGATTAAACAAGTACATGATGTTTTTGAAAATTAACATTAGTCTCAAATGGTATAGCATAGCTGGTTGGCATAAAAGGCTTGTAAACTGTAGGTGGTTAGTTCGATTATCATGGTTGTTGCTCTCTTAAGCTTTATGGGGTAAGGTGTGGCACTGAGGAGAAGGTGCATGGTTCTCACATCTAGGTCTTGATGCAGCCTTGGACCTTAGAGACAAAAGGAAAGTGAGGAGTTATTGGTTCCTCAAACATCGTTCCCATGGACACTATAAGACTTTAACATCAACTTCAAGTTGTTTTCCACTTTGATATGAATACATAGTCGACATTACACTTTATGTAGCTAAACTTTTTGAATGAAAATTTAGTTTTGTATTAGAAAGTCTCATGCCCCATTGGGTTTCTCATAAACAAACGACAGTTCTTATAAAACTCTGAGGTTTTGGCATGAGGAATCGGGAATGAAAATCGTTCACCTAATGCACATCTACCAAAAAAAAAAAAACGAAAAGCTCTCCTATAAAAAATTTAGGCAAAAGTTTTTTGTGTTAAGTTTATGCGTGAAACATGTTCTTTTTGGCATACAACCTGTTAAAGGAAGGAGCTATTTGGCAATAGAAACAATTTATTATTGTTTTATAAATCTACCCTAAAGATTAAACAGACTCTTCCAACACACTGTAACAAAATTTTTTATAAACTTTTCTCAATCTTTAATACGATTTTATCGGACAATAATTATTGCGCCAAAGTAAATAATATCTGCTTTTACCGAGAAAGCTCTTTGCTTTTTTTTTTTTTTATCCATGCAAGAGTAACGAAATCAGAAGTTTTGTGTACTACCTTTGACCTTCTCTACCAATCATAATTAGTATACGCTGTGTCGGCCGGGGAACATGGTATGAGCAGTAAACTGGAAGGGCGTTGGATCACACGGGCTTGAACATTTTTGTTTTGTAAAATATTTTAAAATATTGTTTATTATTGTAAAATAAAAGTAGAAAGGTAGACCGATACACGCCCATGCATATCGGCCGAGATACACCATCCTTTGGAAAACACATACGATACTCAAAACTAATACCCGATAACACCGCTGCTCATAAATATAAGAGTTTCAAGTTAAAATGAAATCAAACTCCAGTGTATTATTTGCGTCAATTTGCCAGGTTCTGATTCATCTCACTTTGTTAAAAGGAAAACAAAAAACAGAACAAAACATGTTATGAAGTCTTTGTAAATTATAGCCCACAGATACATTAATAAAGTGAGGAAGCGGGGGCAGCCTAGATGAATCTTGTAAGCATTTTTTAAAATGAAAATGAGTTGAGTTGTCGAATTTGCACTAATAGTATAGTGGGACGTCTCTTCAAAATGACTGAAGCTTGAATTCTTATACCAAGGCCTAAAATAATCCATAGGCGTAGAAAATTTTGACGGGCTTTGATAATGATAATAGAACCAACTCAGGAAAATGGTGGGACCATTCTCTGCCACAGCCCATGCTGTAGCTTGGCCCAGCCTGATGGCTCGCAACGGGAGCTCAGTCTGGCCCTGTCTTATTATAATAAAGTACATATAAAAATATAATATAGTATATAAAAAACAATATACCATACAGATGTGATTAATTACAATAAAAAATATAGGTTTATTTGCCTACCCCATGCCGACACTTATTTATGGCCCACCCCTTTGTTTTGTGGTTGGATCAGACGGGTTATTTTTATATAAAATTCCATCCACAAAGTCCTACGTATTGAACATCAGATAGTAGGTCTCATCTTGCATAGTATTTTAATGGGTCTACAGTAATGGGGGCAGAGGAGAAAAGAGAGGGGCTTTTTCCAAATGGTGGCATAAAATTTTCTTCTCACTCACCCGAAATATTACAACCAGGTTTAATAAAATATTCTTCTCTTTATCAAAAATAATTGGAACTTCATCCTTTGTATTTTTTTTTATTGCAAGCTTATATTAGAACACATTGAATGCAATCATACAAAGGCTTGGGAGACCTCCCATCGCATCCCTATATCAGAACCCATTGTTTTATTTGAGATTGTCATTAAATAAATGCAAAAAATAAATAATGTTCATAGCAAATTGCAAGCTTAGCTGAAATATGGAGTTCTACTTGATCGATTGCTTTCTATTTTTATGGTCCGGTCCTTCTTTTAACTAAGTGTCTAAGCCTCGTGGAGAGAGGACATAGAACGATTGTACAAGCGCGTGAGGGATTGTTTTCCCATTCTACAAGCTGTGTTAATGCATGTAGATCTTATCTGCTCAGAGTACGAGATCTAGTTGATAGAGATGATCAGTAAATGTGTTTTAGGGCACGAAATCGTAAATTTTCAAGCTTTACAAATCGGCATATTGTGGCTTTTTTTCATGATTTTGGGATACGTTCCATGATCTAAAAATTTGTTTCCACTAAAAGTTGTATGTTGATTAGCAAAATAACGTATTTTACTAAAACTGGAAGTTTTACTAAGTGAGAGAATGTGCATTTGGAGCAGTGTACCCTTTTCTCCAAGAAATTATACGAACAGATCATGGGCATAAGGTTAATGAACAACAAATATTAAATTGATCATTTTTTTAGACTTTAATAATGTTTTTACAATAAGCAAAAAATGAATGGCTCTCATAACATTACCATTTTGATACTAAAAAAATCCATATTTTTCATAAAAATAACTTGAACCAAGGCATGTTTTATATTAAATTAGTTTTTATAAATATATTACAACGTTTATATATTATTTAAAATAGTCTTTTAGCAAAAAGCTAATGGATCAATTTTTTGTCCCTAACCTAACAGTCTGGTTATATATATATATATATATATATCAGACACTTAGGTCTGAGATAAAAACCAGACCAATGATCTTTTATTAAAAACTACTTTAAATAAAATGGATCTTAATGTGTTTATAGAAATTATTTTGATATAAAAGACGTTTTGATTCAAGTTATTTTAACGAAAATTGTTATTTGTTTAGTATCATGTCATGAGAGCCGTTCATTTTTTCTTATTATAAAAACACCATTAAAGTCTAACAAATGATGAATTTAGTATATGTTTTGCATCGGCCTATTTTTAAGACCATATCAATCAATAAGGTTAGATTGCACAAAAACATTTTAAAAGTCAAAATCAAAGGGTCTGGTTTACCTAAGTGTCTGGTGTGTATATATATATATATATATATGTGTGTGTGCGTGTGTGTGTGTGTGTAGAGAGAGAGAGAGAGAGAGAGAGAAACCTCAATAACTGCAGGATGGTCCTTGCGTGTAAATCCAACTGTCCATCTTTCGAAAGCCTTGCGATATTCGACACTGGAAACTTGATCAACAGCAACATCCCCACTTTCCACTGCACTCTCTATCCTCGCTTTCATACGTTCATACATAGCCTGCATTTCCATGTTTTAGTTAAACGAGAAATCAGATCTCTTAAAGGCTGCTTGGGACCAAATAGAATGAGAGTAGGAGAGAGAAAGAGGAAGAGAACAGCTATTATGATGCCTATATATATATATTAACTTTATGTTATAATTTACAAATAAGTACATCTAATGGAACCATCAGAAAATTAAGACAACCCCATCTTTGAGTTAGCAATCTTAATTGTCGCTCAACCACCATCACTCACAGTGAATTAGACAACATCAAACAGTGACTACGTTCTATAATTTTCTTCGAACAACATCAGGGGACAATTTAGGTAGTTCAATCAGAAATGGCAGATGAGCATTGATACATTCGTCAATTGCCTTCATGCCTTGAGTCATCATTAACTGAATGACTGCTGAATTTACGTGCACATATAAAGAAATTAAACCATTGAGCAAGAGAGTCTGATTTTTAGTAACGGAGATATATATATATATATATATATATATATATATATATATATATATATATATATATTATCGTTGACTTCTTCTGTCAGAAATGGACTCCGTCTCGCATACTCAACCCACTGTCAGCTCGGAGCATTTGTACTGACTAAAAGATTTCAGCTTATGATATTTCTGGACTTCTCACATCGGCAGCTCAAATATGGAATGATTGGAGGAATTATATATATATATATATATATATATATATATATATATATATATATATATATATATATATATATATATATATACTGAAGGTGATAAAAACGAGACACGTCAAAGATAAAAACTAGATCCTTCATTTTGATTTAAAAAACTATTTTAAATAAAATATAAACATCTTAATATGTTGATAAAGACTATTTTGATACAAAATATGCTTTAATTCAGGTCGTTTTAATGAAAAATATTGATTTTTTTATTATCATGTTATGAGGGCTGTTCATTTTTTCTTATTATAAGAACACCATTAAAGTCTAACAAATGATCAACTTGATATATATTTTCTATAAGATTAGATTGCATAAAAAAAATTAAAATCAAAATCAAAATCAAAGATTTGGTTTTTTATCCCTCACTTACCTCTCTCTCTCTCTCTCTCTCTCTCTCTCTCTCTCTCTCTCTCTCTCTCTCTCTCTCTATATATATATATATATATATATATATATATATATATATATAATGGTAAAAGCTAGCACTTAGGTTAGAGATAAAAACTAAACCCATTAATTTTTTGTTAAAAAACTGTTTTAAATAAAATATGAACATCTTAATATGTTTGTAAAGATTATTTTGATATAAAAGATCTTTTGATTCAAGTTGTTTTAATGAAAAATGTTGATTTTTTTATTATCATGTCATGGGGCCATTCACTTTTTCTCATTGTAAAAGCAACATTAAAGTCTAACAAATGATTGACTTAGTATATGTTTTGCATCTTCTTAAGATCATATCAATAAGGTTAGATTGCAAAAAAGAAAAACATTTTAAAAGTCAAATAAAAGGTTTAGTTTTTATCCCTGACCTAGGTATCTGGTATTTACCAATTTCTCTCTCTCTCTCTCTCTCATATATATCCCAAACCCAATAAAAATAGATCCTTTAAAATTGATTGTTAAAACACTTTTTCCCATAATCCAACTAGATAGATATGATCTTAAAAATGTTACCATGAGAAATATATGCTAAGTTAATTCTCTTTTAGCGTAATAATATTTTTATAGTAGTAGAAAAATGAATGGTTCTTACTATATCAACATTTTACTAATAGAAAAATCAATATTTTTCATACAAAGAATGAATTTGACTTATATATATATATATATATATATATATATATATATATATATATATATATATATATATATATATATATATATATATATATATATATATATATATATATATATATATATATATATTAAGAGTCAAAATAAATTCTCTTGTCCCATTTTTTTTTTCCTCTTACTCCCTCAAAATTCTTTATATCTATTAGAAAGTGACAACAAGGGGGGAGGACGAAGGTGAGGGAAAAAAGATATTTTTATTTTTCATTTTGGTTGGAGACAAATCCTTTATAAATAATAGAGCCCAAATAAGATCATGGCATCTATGATCCTTTTTTATATAGATTTTGGAAACCTGGATAGCCATTGTCCCGCTTTGACCAACGAAAATTTGGAGGGGTCACATACATTTAAGGCGGCGCCTGATCTCAATCCAACTCTTAGAATCATTCAACGATAATTTGGATGGGCCACATGCATTTAAGGTGGCGCCTGATCTCAATTCAACTTTTAAAATGAATGTCATCTAATTTATAGTGATTGTGAAAGATTGAGACAAAATAAAATAAAAAAATGTGTGAATAAATGTTAGATAACAAAAATATCTAGCATTTTGGTCATGATGAATTAAACGACCCTTTATAAATATATATACTTATCCTTTTAAAATATCAGTCAGCTCAGCCAAAATGACCGAAGAACCTGTCTTTATAAAGGGGACTCTCGTTTTAGGAGAAAAGGAGAGAGCAAAGTTACTTTTTATAAACTGTCGAAAATGTCTTCTTTTTAAAATAACCCTAGGTACTGTGTGAGGGGGGCCGAACAGACGCAATCCCTGTTCGACCCTCGAACACGCGACGCGACGAATCTGTTCGGTGGTGCCGACAGGCAAAGGAACAAGATGACGACAGGAATATTGGGTTTACCTGCAAGTCCCTCCACCCATTGTGCGGGAAGCCACTGTTGGCACCATTGGCAAAGTAAGCCTGTGGGTTCCTCTCCTTTATACTGTTCTCCTTGCAGAAGGGGATCCATTGCCTGGCAAACCCCGCAGCCTCCATGAAAGCAAAGAGCGTGAGCTTCGACCCTCCGTCGTCGGAGACGTACACCGAGATCTTCTCTGCCGGGTAGTCGAACGCCATGGCGGACAATGCCGAGTTCACGACGTCGACAGGAGGCTCCTTGTAAGGATCCGCAGTGCATATGAACACGTCGAGAGCCGGGAGGTCCGCTGCGGTGAGACTGGCCTTGAGGTTCTCCGCGTAGGCGCGGCGCCGGACCGGCGACCAGCGGAAGGCCTGGGTTAGGATCCATAAGAGGGAGAGGACGAGGTCTGCAATGGTCAGGATGAGGAACGAGATGAAGGAGAAGAGGGTTGGGGATCGAAGGAGGGAGAGAGATCTGTGGTAGAAGAGGGCAAACAGAGCAAGTGTGTAGGATATGGCGTGGAAACGATTGAACCAGATCAAAGGGTCTGATTGGCTTGTGTTCAGTGGGAGTTGTTGCTTCTCCATTTCCCAACCTCTCAAACTCATACAGTGGGAGACCTGATTAGTCCTGTGGTTGCAATTGTAGAGATGAAGACATATGAGAGAGAGAGAGAGAGAGAGGAAGAGTCCGGCAAGAAAAAAAAAGGAACTGGAGAGTCCTCCTTTAGAATAATTCTAGGATCAGCATCTGGAAACAGATTCGATCTTGATTGGAGTTGGTGGAAATGAAATGCCAAAAATTTTTATATAAAGAATTAACGCAGGTAAAGTAATAGATTCCACCAATAATGTCACCCCCCCCCCCCCCAACCTGATAAGAAAAGCAGAACTATTGAAGAAGAAGCTCCATTCAACAAAGAAATTGGAAAATAATCACGTTAATGAAACTAGATTTCATTCCCATTTGTTAAAAAGCTAAAAAAGAAAAATGAAAGATCACATTGAATGCGAAAGAAACATAAAAGAGGAAACGAAAAATGAAAAAGATCAACAAAGAAAAAGATCGAAAACGCACATTCCCCTGTCCTTACCTCAAAAATCTACGCTCTCTCTGCAGATGCACTTCCACATTCCTCTACATACCATTCCATATCATTCCTCTACATATCAGATCCATCATTTCTCTACGGCCGAACAATGCAGAAGATCAAAGCTGAGAGAGATTGGCCTATCGTTACCCGATCATCGTCTAGGCTCCCGGCGAACGAGCCTCCAGATTTCCTCTATGAATCAAGTCCACCATTTCTTCACAGCTGAAGTCTTGTTTGGGCGAACAGATCTGTCAAATAAATGACAAAAAACAACCAAAGAAAAAGGGAGATTGAAAGGGAGAACGGAAACAACTTGAACAGGATCAGGATCAGGGAAAGAGACAGAGCAAGAGAGAGAGAGAAAGCAGGTGGAAGGAAGGACGTGGTTCATGATTAGTACTCTTTTCGTTTGATTTGGATAACGAAAAAATCAAATCGCCAACCATACATTCACGAATATGTCAATTCAATACTTTCACGAATATGTCTATGCTATGCCCCTTAATAAATAGCCTTACGTAGTATTTCCATCGTTCTAAAAGAAAAAAACAATCCGTCAGTTACAAAAAACATTTTTCTCCCTTCTTGCTTTTGCCTTTTTTGAGAGACAGGGAACTCAATTTAAATACAGAAGCTTTTTCGTCATTTTCATTTCAAAGACACCAACATAAAGATAAATATTGAATATACCCAATTGAGTGAGAATGATTAAGGGAAAATGTAATTGAGATATAATTGAATATTTGCTGCATTATGAATTTAATTTAGCAAGTTGTGATAAGAGAAATATGATTAATTAGTAAGTGTTCAAATTCGGCATAACATTTCATTGGTTTAGTTACTGGATATTTGACTTGGACTTACGTTTGTGTTCAAATGCATGTCAAAAAACTCGAAACAGGGAATTAGTTTTGCATTCGGTAGAACTATATTTGATTAGTCCAAGAAAGGGAAAGGGATAGCCGCATTCAACTTTGATTCGTTTACGTCAACGTCACGAGGTACATCTATTGTTCCCATTTTATCGTATGTCTCCAAAGAGTTACCTGAGACGTGAGATGTTAAAACTCTAAAAACTCATATAAAAGCACTGGGCTGACCTCCATTTACGTCTTTCATTTGCCTTCCAACCTTTTCAGTTATATATATATATAAAGAGAGAAAGAGAGCCGATAAAATGAGAATATATATCAAAATTCGAGGACAAGAAGTCCCCTAAATACAAAAATTGAGGATAAAAAGTCTCCTAGTTACAGTAATGCAAGACACAAGCAAAAGAGGAAATATACAATACAACTCACAAAAAAACGAAATAAGAGGGGTGAGAAGAGAGTGGAAGGACATAACGACATCATCACCCAACCGTAGAAGGAGAACGACGCCGCAGCCGAATGGCAAAATAAACATCTCCCTGCACAAGACAAGCCACAGACTCTGGCGAAGAGAATGTGCTCTTAAAGACCCTGTTGTTGCGCTCCTCCCAAATGCGCCACCAAACTGAAATGAGTCACAACCTCCAAACACGACCCCAGGAAACAGCCAAGTTGGGGGAACATGCAATGACACTAAAGAAGAAAGGGCAAGAGGTAAAAGGTAGACCCGAAACTCAACCACAACGATACATAAGGGACACTGGTTAGCTAAACCGATGCCAAGGCACTGTAAGTGGTCAAAAATATTGATGTGGCTAGCAAGAAGAAGCCAAGCAAAAGCAATAGCACGAGGAGAAGGGTCAGGGGACCAAAGGAATCAAGGTGGGAGCGACGCCACGAAAGAACCAAAAAGTCAGGTAGCAAGAAAAAAAAGTGAAACTCTGGAAAGGTGAAAGAGGCTAGGAAGGGGTGTGCAAACGATGAGAGGTCAGCAAGGCGAAGGAAGAGTGGAAAGCAGGTCGCACCAAAAGTGAGAGAGAGATGTGTGAGAGATGGAACCACTTCAAATACTAAGGGAAGACAGGTCAAATTTAGAGCAAATGAATAGGATGATGGGAGAGTGCTCAGTTGCGAGACGCCACCACCAAGAACACAGAGAAGTCTCACAAGCCCGATTAAGGTTGGTAACCCCAACACTTCTAAGAAGACCCGAGTAACTATATCACAGCGCTCAAGGCAATCCGAACGTCAATCACAATCCTAAATGAAATTACGAATGATTTTGTCAAACCTATTCAGAACAACCACAGGAGGTCGAAAGACCGCCAGAGCATGGAGAGGGACAGACGCAAGACAATGTTTAACAAGAGTAATACAACCTGGGAGAGAAAGCAGCTTTCCTTACCAACACTGAAGGCGATCAACAAACTTCTAAGAGAGAAAGAGTGAAAGAGAGAGAGAAAACAATTAGTAAAAATCAAGTGCTTAGGCTAAGGATAAGAACCAACACTTTGACTTCATAAACATCAACATTAAAGGGTTCTTAAGATCATATCAATAAGATTAGTTATAAAAAAAAAACATTTCAAACATCAAGATTTGGCTTTTATCCCTTACTTAAGTGTATAATGTTCACCAATTTATCTCTCTTTCACTCTCTCTTTACTTGTGCACGTATATATATCTCTCTTACAGGGATATTGATGGCTTAGTGATGCTTCCAGTAATACTTTGGTATTTCAGTGACATATTTTCATTTATTTTATTATATATATATATATACTTCATACATGCATTATAATATTATAGTCGCCATACCCACGTGTCCATATTCACACACGTGACTTAGTTGCAAGTGGAAGGTTTTGTTGATTTCTATCTAATTGAATTCTGATTCTGTTGCTTATGCATTCTCCTATCCGGACTTGATCCTGATACCCTACGGATTGGTGAGCATGTTTTCTCGACACTTCACATTCAAAATCTTTCCCTTCCAATATCCTTCAAATTATCGTTTCACCAGCACAGGTATAAAATTGCTTCCCAACTTCCATTCCACAAACTTTAAAGCACAAATTCGTAGTGTCTGAAAGCAAGATCCACCTGCACAGCACCTCAGCTGTTTCACCAATGCTGGTGATGCATATGAAGTTCACCATATCTGCTTGCACTGTGCAGTCCTTTCCACCTCACTCTCTCGCCACCAATCCTTCCATTCTCTCCCTCTTCCTTCAATGCCAACACCAAAACCATCTCCATCAAATCCATGCGCACTTCATCAAGACCAACAACTCCAACAACAAGTTCTACGTTTCCAAGCTCCTCTCTCTCTACACTCAGTTTGATCTCCTCCATCATGCCCGCCTTCTGTTCAACCAAACAAGAAAACCCAACACCCTCTTATGCAACATGCTCATGAAGGGTTATGAGCAACATGGTCTCTTTGATGAGATACTGCATCTCTATCTCCACATGCTACAGGAAGACATCAAGCCTGACTTTTTCACCTTCCCTTTAGTTCTGAGGTCTTGTGCGAGCTTGTCTGCTTTGGAATTTGCTCTGTCCACTTATTCTCGTGCGTTCAAATCTGGTATTGATGCCAATATCTATGTGCAGAATTCTGCCATCGGTGCGTATTGCCGGCTAGGCTGTGTAGGTCTTGCGCGCCAAGTGTTTGATGAAATGTCTGAACCGGATGTTGTCTCGTGGACGACGTTGATTTCAGGCTATTGTCAGGTGGGGGATGTAAAGAATGCCGGGTTTCTGTTTGGATTGATGCCGGAGAAGGATGTGGTTGCGTGGGGGGCTATGATCAGTGGATATGCTCAGAATGGATACCACAATGAAGCTTTGTCTTCCTTTGTTGAGATGCTTGTAAAGGGCGTAGAAGCTACTGAGTTTGCTATAGTGAGTGCTCTGTCTGCTTGTTCAAACTTGGGAGTTCTAAAACTGGGCTTGTCTATTCTTGGATATGTGGTGAGACGTGGCTTGGAGTTATCTGTGTTCATGGGGACTGCTCTCATTGATATGTTTTGCAAGTGTGGAGATACAACCAATGCACTCACCATTTTCAATCGAATGCATGAAAAAAATTCAGCTTCATGGAATGCCATCATTGGAGGCTTTGCCATGCATGGACATGCTGAGGAGGCAATAGAGATGTTCGTTCAGATGGAAGAAAAGCAGGCAGTGCCGAATGCTATCACGTTGTCTAATGTTCTATGTGCCTGCACACATGCAGGACTGGTTGAGGAGGGCCGGCATTACTTCGATTACATGATAAATAGATATGGAATTGAACCAAACGTTGATCATTATGGATGCATGGTGGACCTCCTAGGCCGTGCTGGGTGCGTGAATGAGGCATATGAGCTTATTAGATACATGCCGATGGAGCCAAATGAAGTAGTGTGGGGAGCACTGTTAGGCGCTTGTAGAATTCATGGTAATCTTGATCTTGGGGAGATTGCACTTGAGAAGCTTATAGAGCTAGATCCACAGAACAGTGGGAACTATGTGCTTCTTGCCAATATGTATGGTGAACTTGGTAGGTGGGAGGATGCTGACCGTATCAGAGATGCTATGAAGGAAAGTGGGGTGACTAAAACGCCTGGGTGTAGCTCCATTGAAGTGAATGGCTTAGTTCACGAGTTTCATGCCAGAGAGTGGTGCCACCCTGATTCTACTGAAATTTATGAAGTTTTAGCTATGCTAACTGATCACCTGGGGACATCTGGTTATAAGCCGAGGATGAACCGTGACTTGAATTCTGAAGAGGATTGCTCTTAAATTGACCGTTTCGTGTAAAACAGAGCAGGTCTGGATTGCCATCAATGGGCAGAACTCGACCGTTTGTTGGAAACTGTGGAAGACAGTCCTAGAGTAAATTGAGAGCAAACTGTTTCTTAGTTCCCACCTGTTCCCAGTGAAATGCTTAGTGCTAACTCTAACATTAAGTATCTTAAGCCTAGTATTGCATATCATAGATTTTCATGGATCAAGGAAGCAGGACTAGAGTGAGGAGATTGTGTTGAATGGGTTAACAAGGCTGGACATCTAAAGCTTCATTGTAGCACCTTGCAATGCAAGCATCGCTGCACTTGCTCAGACAAAACTTGGGAGTTAAGCAGGCTTCATGAGAGGGACGGTAGCTTATAAACAGTTGAGTCTGGTCTTTGATCTTGCAACAGGATTTCACTGTTCTTAAAAAGAAAAAAAGGCGTCTTTCAAATTGTGATGAAATAATAACAATAACAGTAATAGTAATGGAACAAGGAAAAATTATAGATTAAATCCTGGAAGAAATGAAGAAGTACCTCTGTTAAAACAATATGAACTTCCAGTTCCACTTATACGATTTCCCACAAATTCATTTCGGTAGATTCCTGCCTTGGAATCTAACACATCATCTTTCTAAATTTATGATAAATCAGATAGCTTTGCGGAAATTTAAGTAGAAGGACACCAACACTTAGTTTCACCACATTTGAGGTTTTCTTGCTAGAAGTGCATACTATAAATAATCTCATCCCTGGAGCCTTGAAAAAAGTTACAAGAGTCCAACTCCCATTTTGTTTGTGTAGAATAAATGATAAAGAAAATGAGATCACCGAAGCCTTCAGTCAGCCAATCCACACCATGGGAAAGAAAAGAAGAAAGAATCAAACGGGACGACAAAATGAATAAGAAAAATAACTAAAATCTATGAGAAAAAGTAAACAATTAAATGAAAACGATATTAACTAAAACAAGATTCTTAGTGCAGGTCTTCACTCTTTAGATCTTGCTTCAGACAACAAAACAACAAATAGACGAGAGAGAGAGAGGGAGAGAGAGATTACTAACTGCTTGCCGAACGATGCTAAGAAATGGTTCTTTTTATGGGTAAGATGGTTCTTCACCATGTGGGAGGGAATATGGACATGGAGAAATGGTAGGAGCTACAGAGAATACCTCAACCCACCAGCTTTATCTCCTGGATTCTCGGTGATGATTTTTTTCTCATCTGTAAATCCAGATGGAAGATGTCGTCCTGGGATCAATTTCTGACCTCCATGGTCTCTGAACAGTTTGCTTGTGTGTAGAGGACCAAGAATAAGGACCCGTATGATTGCTCCTTCGTGGACTTGAAATGAGGGGGAGTGCAAGTATTCTGAACCATTGGACAGGTCCAAAACAGGTGCTCAGCCGTTTCTTCTGACCTGCAGCACAGGATGCACCTGCTTGCTAGTTGAAATCCCAAGGGGTATTTGGTTACTCCGGATTTGAAATCCACGAATCTGACGTGGATTTGACATGCTATGTTTTTGCTTATATGCCAAAAAATCCATGAAAAAATTCAAGTTGTTTTTCATTAGCCAGACCTAAGATCAACATTTAAGATCTTTATTTTACTTCTTTGCATTGAAAAAAGGCCTGATTTAAGATTGAAGGGGAAGGATCTCAAATCTGAAGCTATCAAACACCCGCAAAGGTTTTCAAGTTAGAGAGAGTTTGGATCTGATCCATAGCAATAAGCCAGGCCAAGATCTGCGTGTAGGACCACTTTGGAAACCATTGCACCGTCTGTTGACTCAGTGTTCTATAAAGACGTGGAGTCAAAATGTTGCGGCTTGAGTCGCAGCGACCAAAATCTGAATGTGGAAGTCCAGAGGACTGCACGGTGACGAAGAGCTCTGAGCCATGATTTCTGGTGTCGAGGCTACAGAAGTAACCTTCCTAAGCCTGGTTCTGACTAAACACCGGTATCAAATCCAAATGCAGTTCGATTGAATCTTTCACAGGCAAGTACCGCCCATGTGGGAAAAAGAAAAAAGGCAAAAGGCAAAATCATATTACATAAAGGCAAAATATATGTATCTCTCGGCCATAAGCAAATATTAGGCAAAAGCACACCTAAGTTTTTGAGGAACAAAAAGGATGCGCTTCAACGTTGTCTCTTATGTTTCTATGAGTATATATTTGGTTTATAGAATTAAAACCAATGGTTCGATGATGCAGGATTAGACCAGAAATATCTCACGGGGATCAGCTCACTTATGACCTTATGATTTAAACTAACCAACTCCACTATGCAGCCACGCTCCATGCGGGGATTCTTAAAAAAAACTCACGCTCCACCATTTGGGGATGCTTCAAAAAAGTCCCCTTTTTTTTCATTGCCCTGAAACCCAACATATTGGTATCACTATCTGATATTTCGCAAAATCTATTTATTCAATCAATGCCGACCTAGAAGCTTCTATGAAGTCTTTAAGCAGTTTTAGCCAAGTGGGAAGAAGGGCATGATAATCATTGCTATTATTCTCTTCCTGGTAAATAAGGAAGAGAATAATAGAAGTCTATTAAGCAGTCACACCTTTCATATATTGCTCTATGAAACATTTTCTTGACATTTGTCATCGTAACCATGGCAAATGTGAGGAACCCACGGCACACTTCTGAGTAAAACGTTTGTCAACAATCAATGCCTTGAGGAGTCTGATTCCAGAACAATAAATTCCTTTAAACACGATGCATAGGAAATCTCAGATTGCAGACTCTCAAAGCGTAATGGTGGAAGAGGCCCACAACATAAGAGCTCATTCAAGCATGAATGTCTCGGAGAAAATAAAACAAGGGCCTTTGGAAAAAATTGCTACCTCAGCCGAAGAAAATAAAAGCCGTTCACATGGGTGGACTGTGAAAGGTGTGACCAAAAAATACCATGAGAAAAGGAGTGGGAAAAATAGGAACAATCGTTGCAACAAATGCGATCTATTAGACTAATGGTTTCTGAGGGTCAAATGATGAAAAGGCAGGAACAAGCAATGTGTGTGTGTGTGTGAGAGAGAGAGATAGGGAGAGCTGTCTCATATTGTTCTCAAACAGAAAATTCTTTAGACTGCCACAAATAAGCCTGGCCACTGCATGGGAAGGATGGCAAGCTAAAACAATGTTGCCTAAATCATGCATGGTGAAATGTTCAAATAAGCAGATAATAAAAAAGAAAAGAAGTTGCTCAGTTACGCTGAAACATTACTACATTGAGCACAAACCAGTGCTGATGGTTAATCCATCCGCCCCTTCAGGGTTCTCTCCTTGATTTCAGTTGGTGTACTGCAACAACAAATCAGTTGTGGATACATAAGATGGATATGGTTGTTGGAAATGCATGACAACAAAATAACACTCAAAATACAAGAACGACATGAGTAAATTCATCAAATTAAGTGCCACATAATTGATTGGTCCATGTTGATCTTTGATACAAACATACTCAGCAAAATTTGAAAACTCAAGTTTTACATTCAATAGTAGATTGATGCGAGTAAACAACAAAAGTGAGGAGGATTTACTTACACAACAAATACGTGTGCACCCCAGCCACTCAGGCAGTCACGATCAATTGATGCTAAAAGAGCTTGAGAAATCGTCTCAAATAATTCATCAGGCTCCTGAAATAATCGAATGCAGATTGTGTCATGGTCTGCAATCAGCATCTCAAATTGGATACAAAGACAAAGGATGCATGGCTTGTTGAAGGCAAGCTGTACCAATTAATGCATTTTCAGTTGCTAAAACAAAACTGCCTAGCACCTCTTTCATCCAAAATAAATGTAATTTGGACTACATGCAGACAGAAAAGGAAGAGTGCCTAAGATGAAACTACAAGTCTTTCCAAAATCCAGACCCAAGTTATCAAATCAGAGGTCAGACACAGGTCAGTCAAGACCATAAAAAGACTGATCAGGATTAGTCAGGACTAGCTGCTCCAACTCAGCCAACATCAAATGACTATGAAGTATACTATAAACAAATAAATAGATAAATGCGTACATTCATGTCATGTGCAAATAAATACAGAAACATATATAACCAAAAAAATGACGATGAATATACACATATACTTATAGTTCAAGAATCGACTGACCAACTATTGGGTTGACTAATTCACTAATCTGACCAACAAGACGCTGGTTTGAAACACAGGTTGGGTCAATGACCAACTTAACCAACTAGCAGTACTAGACAGACTAGTCAAGATTTCAATAACTACGATCCAGAACAGCAAAACAAACCTGAATTTGATAGTACATTTCAAGTCATTGAAAAGAAACATTTGTCTCATAGAACTTCTCTAAACCTAGAACAATTAATTTCCACTAAAGCATAGTGAATACACAAAGAAGAAAAAAGATGAAATCTTGGAAGTAGGCAACTAACCATGTCAGGCTTGTACATTGATTCACAAGCACCATAAAGAGACTCAGACGATGTACCACCTACAACAAAGTCCTTCGCTAACTCTCTGCATTTTAAAATAAAGAATAATTACATCATATAACCAACATAAAGCAATGAAAACGGATGGAACTGCAACTCAAGAGATGGTTCTTCAACAAGAAACAGGGTGCAGTAAGGGCAAAATCACAAACATTATGTCAAAAGTAGTTGCAGATACTAGAACACGAAGAGAAAATTATGTTCAAACCATAAACTCATGAAAGTCCCACAACAATTAGCAACAAAACGATCACCTGCCAGTAATATGGGTAGTCCTGGAGTCAGAGTGTTCAATAATTCAGACAAAAATATTAAATATCATAGTGCCTTGCCATAGAAAAATATGATAAACTAACCTTGAATCTCATCACTTCCTTTGATTTCATACGATTCTTTAATGCATTGATGGCTGCCAACTTGGCATTTTGGGTTAGCATATTTTTGTAATTTAAAACAGAGAGGGAGAGACAGAGAGATTACAATCAAACATTTTTCCTCTTCAGATGGAAAGTATCACTGAGGCATGTGTACACAACATAAAGCAACACATTTTCCAAGAATTCTGGACACTAAAAAGTTGGAAGGATCTAAATGGGCAGTTGTTTGAACCATTTGTGCTGTTTTTAATCTAGGAAGGACATAAGTGTTACCAATTCCCACTTTTTGCTGACAAGAACTACAGATGACTGACTTCATCAAAAAGACATGAACATATACTGTATTACATTGCATAACATAGATTACATGCTGCAAAACAATAAACAAGTTACATGCTAGCAAACATTATGCAAGGAAACTATTCTCATGTCACCGAACAACCATAGGGCATCCCAGCCATGAAGCTAGAAATGCACCTTGTGTGACAATCACATTCAGGGTATGTCACCTGGACATGGGTAGGGGAGTCAATACGGGTATCGGTATGGACCATCTCAGGTATTTTTCGGTCAAAGTTGTGCCTTGCGGGAAAATCTCAAGAAAATCTTGTAGTTTTTTAAAAATAAAAAAATCAAAATGTTAAATAAAAATACAATAAATGAGAAACTAATAAGACAAAAACATTTAGTTAAACTGTTAAAATAATAAAAAAGATAAAGTAATAAACATTGTATTGCATCCAGTGTTGTACGTATCGTACGATACGGGGCAGTAACGTACGATACGTATCGTCGCGTTTCAAAAATGTGATACGATACACCACCTGTATCGTACATTTGCGATACGGCACGATACACGTACAATACGGTAATTTTTACTGATTTTTTATTATTTTTTGAGAAATTTTTTATATTTTTTCTGATTTTTTTTAAATACCATATAGTTACGATACATTACGATATTTTACGATACAACATATCTTAAAGCCAGACCGATACGCTTTTTACAACATATTTGCATCTACAAAGTCATGTTAAATACCTAAACAAGAGGAAATAAAACAATGAAACAAAAGTTGAAAAAGATGAAAAAAAATAAAACTATTTGAAAAAAATTGTGATAAAATCATGATAAATTGATTTTTAATGTTTTTTCAAAATATTGTGTTTTTTCCCTTTTTTATTTTTTCGTTAACAATGCAATATCTTTTAGAATATCGCACACAAATAACAATTTGGTGTTTTAAACAGCAAAGTTTTTCTCAGATATAATACTACAAGCTCGAAAAAAACAGGAAAAGTACAGTAAATTTTTAAAATTTTTAAAAATCCTAAAATTAGGGAAAATAAAATAAATAAATATCTAATAAGACAATGCATGTATGATATTATATATATGTATATGGTTATAATTATATATATAACATAAACACAATAACCATCCATCATTAACAGCTGCACCCACTGCACACCCAGTGTGCACCTGATTTCTGGTGTAGAAGCAAATTTACAGTGTGGTCAGCACCCATGTGACAACCTAGTAATCACAGTTTTTCTAGTGGACACGTTTCAACACAATGTGTGCAGTCCATTTAGAGCCCCTTAACCCACACGAGCATCTAACCCATCATCATAAGAACGTGAGAAATTAAAAATCAGAACAAGGAGCGAGAGACACTAAGAGAACCACTGGTTGTGTAGAATCTGGAAACCCATCAGAGCAACAGCAGTAACTGAGAAATGGTGAAAAGAATGGACAGAAATTTAAAAAGATGGAAGGAGAACAGACAGAAAGAGAGATGAGGAAGAGAGAGATGGCTAAGAAACGATTCGAACTTTGGGTAAGACCTAAAGAGAAAGAAAACGAAGAATGACATCTGTTGCCTACCTCAATGGACTGAATGAGTCAATGAGTAGTTGCTTTCTCCAACTCTCGCGGCATAACTTGTCTATTTAGAAACCCTAGAACACCCATTTCCTTCCTCTGGACTTGATTAAGGTATAACCGATGAAGTCGACCTTTTTCTGTTATGTCTGTTTACTTAAAATCCATTACCATTTTCAAATATTACAAGTTATGCCACCGAACCCCAAAAAAATGAATGCATCAAAAAAGACGCAAGAGCATCCTTTTCATTTTTTTCAACAAAAGCACGAATTCTTTCTCGTTTTTGGCAAATAAATTTCTTCTGCTTTTTTCCAAAATAACGTGTTTTTTGTGTTTATAATTTGTATGTATATATATATATATATATGGTCTTAGGCCTTGTTTGGTAGGAGGGAAAGGGAGGGAAAGGGAGGGATGCTCAATCCCTCCCCTTGTTTGGTTAGCTAATTAGAAAGGAGGGAAAGGGAGGGAAAGTGGCAAAACATGTTTGGCAAGGAGGGGAGGGAAAGGAAAGGAAAGGGAGGGGAGGGATTGCGTAGTGTAATTCCTTTCCCTCCCAAATCGGACGGATTGGGAAGGAAAGGAAAGGAATGAGGA
>JAANDH010000415.1:1850-148005 GCA_011799765.1 Nymphaea thermarum
TGGCACGACAATTTAATTCTCTGGTAATCTGACTGATAGAAAGTAGGCTATGTGGGAAGTCTGGTGCATGAAGAACATGTTGCAGCGGCAATGATGAAGTAAGTTGGACCTCTCCATGTCCAACAACTGGGGAATATTTCCCATCTGCGAGAATAACCGAACGACCCGGTGGAGTATGGATGTAAGAAGTGAATTGCGCTTTATCCCCACAGAGATGGGTCGATGCACCAGAATCAATAAGCCAATCTGTAGTATCAGTAGCAGGACAGACTGTATAAGCAGAAGACATACCAGATGAAGAAGCACTCGCAGCGGTAGAAACAGTAGAAGTGGGCGGATCAGGAACTTGATGGGCTCTTTCACCAATCAAGTTCCTCAACTGAGAGAGAATGTCATCCACACGCAGCTCACTGGACTGAGGCTTGGGTTGCTCGAGGGAATCAGTAGATACAGTCTGATTAGCAAAAACTGGACGGCCATGCTTTTGTCAACACTTGTCCACAGTATGACCAACACGGTTGCAGAACTGACATACAGGACGCGAAGGAGCATTTCCATGACCACGGCCCCCTCGTCCTCTGGCCAAAAAGGGTCCACCTCTACCACGATTAGCAAGCATGGCAGAAGTGGTATCAGGAACAGTCACTGCAGAGATCGGAATTCTGCTAAGCCTACTGTAAGCCTCATCAATAGGAGGAATCGAGGGACTTGTAAGCATTTGATTCTTGGCTGATTCATACACAGAGTCTAAACCAGAGAGAAATACCCCCACCATAAGCATTTCTCTGTATGCCTTCTGTTGTTCACATTTACATGCGGGAAAATAGCTATTTAGTCTCTCAAACATAAACTTGAGACTAGAATAGTAAGTATGAAGAGGTCGGCCATCTTGGCGCATCTGATGAATATCATGGTGAAGCTGCATGATTCTCGTTTCATTTCTTGCCTGTGAATATGTGGCAGCAAGGGAATCCCACATATCTTTTGCACTTTCCTTGTGCAAAACTTCATTTGCAATCTCTTGAGAGAGAGTACCAACAATCCAGACCATAACCAATGAATTATCCTTGAACCAAGTGGTATACTTTCCAACCTTCTGTACGGGCTCGGGCTCCAAGATGAGATGTTCCTTGTCATGAGCAATCAATGTTCGTTTGACTTGCATTGCCACATTTCATAATTACCCCCATTCATTTTGTTGATAATGCTGGAAAATGGGGAACTCTTCATCTCTCCCGACGATACAAAGGAAGAGGTGTTAGCCTCACTGCTAATTTCAGACATCCCTTAACTTAAAAGGAGGAAACCGAGCCACGGAATAAGAAGCGCAGGAAGATACAGTCACATGTATAGAACTACGGCATAATCGTCAAGATAATATCACAAAGAAGCAATCAACCAAGACATGTGACCTGGACGAGAGGGTTGCTGTGTAAAGGAGAGCAGACTGAACGGAAGGGTGACAGGACGCTGATCAGGCGGAGCAGTAGTGGAGCACAGGCGACGCTGTGGAAGGCAGAGGCAGCTGCGATCTCCATACAGAACAGGCGACGCCAGGCAGAACCGGCGGAGCAGCGGCGGACAGAACAGGCGGAGCAGAGCAGCGGCGGCGGAGAGCAGGGAGCGGCGGAGAGCAGGGAGCACAGGCGACAACGACGGGTGGAGCAGTGGTGACAGTCGGCGACGAGTAGCGAGCGACGGGCGGAGAGAACTGGCGAGGCGGTGAGCGGCAGGCAGGATGGGGGCGGAGAGCGGCAGTCGGAGAGACGTTGGCAGCTGACGCCGAGCAGGCAGCGGCTGGCGCTGCTCAGTCGGCGACGAGTCGGGGCTGAGGCTCTGATACCATGACAAAGTCTGAGAAAAGATTATTTGATTAACTTGAAAGAAGCCCTAACTCCTCTTTATATAAACTAGAGGAGAGGGAGAAGTTACATGCAAGTCATGAAAAGTAAACCTTATTACATAAGTACCCTCTCAAGCTTAACACTCAATATAAACATGTCTTAACAAACACACTTTCTAATTTCAACATAATAGCTGGTTTAAGCTATGTGGATAATGGGCAAATGGGCTGTGTGGTGATTATCAAGGATCGTGGAAGGATCCACGAAGGAGAAATGGAAGTATTGGAGTGCATTCTCAGATTCCATAAGGAATATGGTGGTGACTATGTAATCGTTTCCCCTACTAAAGACTGGGTGAGGAAAACTAGACAGATACTGGAAGGTAGAAGGCCAAATGCAGGCTGGACGGATGTCTTGGCCAAGCTCAGATGAGAATTTTTGCTTAGCAAGGTGCTGCTACAGTTGACTGAGGACGTCTGATCATGGATCATGCCAATGAGCCTCATGACTATTTTGCTGACTTGAATGTATAGACATAGAATGTAGGCTATGTTTGATATCAAAAATTTTTTTTAGTGAAGGGTTGGGTCAATCCTTTGTGCTATTATAAAGGTCTGTTTTGGCCTTCCCTTGTATATATCCATTTTGTTGAAATAAAGGAAGGGGGCCTAACCACCAAGCAAGCTCCTTACTTCTTGCTCATCGTGTGGAACCACTCTACATATATATAGTCATTATCATGATATTTAGATTTTTTTAATTAGTTCCAATTAACCAGACCATTGACTAATTGTATGCATCTCTATTGCCTATGTCTATTCCCATCTATATGAATGCATTTCCTTCTAAATATGTGCACAACGCTCAATATGTACATGTATATTAATAACAGTTATGATGCCCAAAAATGAGAAAGGGCTATCCTTAAATCCTGTAGCAATGATTATTTATTAAAGTAGCTATAGAAACAGAAGCACAAGCTTATTTTTGACAGCCATAACAGAAGTCAGGTCCAGTACCTGAAGCAGGAACCAAAGTGCTTGTCCTTCCTATCAACAAAAGCCATGTACCCGTAGATGGATAAAATCCAACTATACCTGGGCATCTGGCACATGATGTTCCATAGGAGGGAATTGTACTGCAGACTAGATCCTACGTCTCAGAGCAAAGACTAAATTCAGGAAGGAATGGTCTGTTAGATAACATATCATAAACCTTACCTGCTCCACTTTACATGCCCGAACATATTGGCTCATGCATTGTTGTGTCTCCTCTTTTTTCCTACTTCTATATGGATGCACCTCTTGAGGATCTGCTCTAGAAAAATGCACTTTTCCTCCCACTGCGTCCCAGAAAGAATAATCAGCAAAATAAGTCTCTCTCTCTCTCCCTCTCACACACACACACACATCACACACACAGACATTCATACAGTGGTTGAGCATGATAATCTCGATTACAGAGATACTCATACTGCATTCAGTCACGATACGTGACACAACTAAGCACCTAATAAATCTTAGACTAATGTTTGCATTTTTAGAAATTTAAATAGTTCACATATGTTTGGATCCATATTGGGTTCAAAAAGTAAAAACACCAAAACAATCTAAGAAAGACTTGCCTGAACATGAAAATCAACCAAAATCCATCCCTCATCTCACAGAGAGAGAAAGTATCCATTCACAAGCAGGCATTTCTACTCTTTCTTGCTTTTCTTAAACAGTAGGAAATCAATTATTATGTGAAAAGCTAAACAACAGGAACTTGCATCTTTACTCCATGCTATGAAAGGATTAAAAGAGCTCAAGGAATAGAGGAACATTTGTAATTCCTTTTGCTTTTGGAGAACAGTGGGGGATCATTTTATGTAAAGAGATAACCAACACCTTATCTTCATATTCGGAAAGGATCAATGGAACCAAGGAATCAGGACATTAACACTTTTCTTTACTGAAAAAAACAATCATCAAATAATTTAAATGAGTTACATTTGTTATTGCCTTATTGGGCAATGGCCTTATTGATCAGCATTTTCATCCCAATGCATATCAACAGAAAATCAGATAAACGTCAGCCAGCAAGAAACCAATGAAACCCTGGTATAGTTAGTTGACAGTTGGTTAAAAATGCTGGCGACAAAACTTGGTTAGCCTTTAAATCATAGCCACAAATATCATGATATTTTTTAAAATATCGCGATATTTATGAAGAAAAATGGCAAGAACAAAAAACCTTTTGAAAAAAAAAACTTAAAAAATATATTTATCATGTTTCTTTCTCATTTTTTTCCCATCTTTTTCCTTTTTTCATCTCTTTTTAAGGTTAGTGACCTCATGGATTCACCTTTAAACTTAAACTAAATTATTTTTTATTATTCTCATCATCATTAAGACATTGACTTTGTCATTTTATCTAGTATTTTCAATGTCTTCTTATTAGTTTCTCTTTTTTTCATATTAAATTTTAGGATTTTTTTCATTTTTTTCAAAAAAATGTCAAGATTTTCCTAAGAAAAACAACTTCAGTTAAAAATATCCAAGAAAAACCTCACCGGTGAAAACCCGAGAATGATATTTGTAGCCATGCTTTAAATCAAGTTTTCTAAAAACATGACATTAGCAAGGAAAAAAAAACATGGTGATTTCTCAAGTGGGAGGACTTCTGGCAGTCATACGAAAGAGAAAAGAAAAGGAGAGACAGATTAACCACTCCCAAACACCCACTAGTTAGGAAATCACTGGCAGTCATAGACAGCGAGAAAACAAAAACAAAATAAACTATTGGCAGGTGGGTGATATTAGATCTAAGCTCAACAGAACATAGTGAATGAAGAAGAACCAAAAAAAGGGCCATTTCAACTAGTGACCAGTATACCATTTGACATGTTGCTGTAAAAACTCCTTTGTTTGAGCTCTCTTGATCATTTTCCCCGGTAAGAACAATATCATCCACGTAGACAATCAATATCACCATTCCTGTTGAGCCTCACTCGATAAACAATGAGTGATCAAGCTGGGATCGGTGAAATCCACACTTAGATAACACCTCAGTAAGTTTCTGGAACCATGCTCGAGGATTCTGTTTAAGTCCATAAATAGCCTTCTTTAATTTGCATACCTTGGAACACTCCCCCTGTCGCTGAGAACCAGGTGGTTGTTGCATATAGACGGTTTCACAAAGGTCTCCATACAGAAAGGCATTTTTCACATCCAGCTGAAAAAGAGGTCACTCTCGCTGGACAACAAGAGATATAATCAATCGAATAGTGCCCAACCGAGCCACAGGCAAAAATGTCTCAAAGAAGTCAACATCATAGGTCTGAGGATACCCTTTTGCGACAAGATGGGCCTTGAACCTTTCAACTGAACCATCAAAAAGATACTTGATGGTGGATACCCATCGTGATCCAACCACATCACAGTGCGTCGGGGGGTCTACCAAATCCCAAGTCTCCCGAGAAAGAAGAGCATCTATTTCGTCCTGCATGGCTTGTCGCCAACATGGATCTAACAGGGCGTGATAGTGAGAAGAATAAAAAATATGACTAGATAGAGCTTGATCAAACTGCACCAAACTTGTACTCAGATGGGTAGTAGAAACAGAATTAAAAATAGGATGTAATGTGCACTGTCGCTTGCCCTTATGAATGGCAATAGGGAGATCTGCTGCAGAATGGTCATCATTGGCATCTCAAACAGAGAGGGACTTGACGGGGAAAATAAGAACGAGACTCAAAGAAGGTAACATCTGCACTGATAATGTCTTTCTTAGTCAGGAGATCAAAGCATTTATATCATTTTTGATTGGCTGAGTAGCCAATAAAGACACATTTGATGGCTTGGGCAACAAGTTTATTTTTGTTTGGGCCTAGGATATGTGCAAAGCAAGTGCATCCAAAAACTTTGGGAGGTAAATGAAATAATGAAGGACCTGGATATAGAATTTGAATGGGAATACGTTCTTGGATGGAGGAAGAGGGTAATCTATTAATGAGGTAACATGCAGTAAGAATAGCATCACCCCAAAAATAGGCAGGCATGTGAGAATGTAACATTAGGGTACGAGCCACATTTAGGAGTTGCCGATGTTTGCGTTCGGCCATACCATTTTGTTGGGACGTATGTGGACAAGTATATTGAGGTCGAATTCTATGGTTGGCATAAAACTGAAGTAGAATAGAAGACTTGAATTCAAGAGCATTATAAGTGCAAATATTTTTGACAATGAGTCCAAACTGAGTTTTTATTTCCTTGATAAAATTTTGAAGAATACATATGACTTCATATCTTTCCCTTAACAAGAAAACCCAATTGACTCTAGTAAAATCATCAACTAGAACAAGATAGTATCGAAAACATGACCAAAAAGAAACCTGACTAGGACCCCATACATCCACATGAATAAGATCAAACGGACTCTGACTTGACGGACTCTGATTCAAATGAAAGTTGCTCCGTGTATGCTTGCCCAACTAACAAGCATCACATAAGAATGACTCTGATGCATGAATATCTGGAAACATGCGACGAAGTTTTGGTACTGACGGATGACCCAGTCTGAGATGCCATTGGAAAGGAGAAGACTTCGAAGAGACTGAAGATGCAGCAACATCAACTAGGATCGACAGAAAATAAAGTCTCTCACGTTCATGGCTGCCACCAATAATCTTCCCAGTTAGTAAGTCCTGAAAAGAAAAATGAACCAGGGTAAAAAATGACTTTACACTTTAAATCAATAGTTATCTGTTTAACAGATAACAAGTTAACAAGAAACTGAGGAGCATATAGCACACGTGTAACAGTGCCTAAATGTGGGAGGTAGATATCACCGCTGCCCAAAACAGGGGACAGCTTGCCATCAGCCAGCTTGACATGCTGTGGCGTAGAGAATCTGACAAAAGATGAAATATTCTGTGGTTGATTACAACAATGTCTAAAAGCACCAGAATCCATCATCCATGTCATACCTGGATCATCAGAGATGTTAAGATATGTTTTATAATCTGTTTTATGTTTAAGAGGGCACTTTTGTAATAAACCTTTCTTTTAAGGTTCTCTTGTATTTTCACCCTCTCCTCTAGTCTATATAAAGAGGAGTTAGGGCAGATTTCAATGTTAATCAAGTTACTAGCTCTCAGATTTTATCATGGTATCAGAGCTCCAGGCGTCTCCTTCTCCTCAGCGACGTCGCCGCCCGCCGTCGACCCTTGTCGCCTCTCTGCCCGTTGTCTCTCCGCCCGTGGTCTCTCCAGCCGCCGCCTGTTGCCTCTCCGCCAGGCGCTTCTCCACCGCCGCCCACCAGTTATCGCCTCCACTGCCGCCCGTTGCCATCGCCCGATTCCTGCTCGTCATTTCACGTCGCCCGTCGCACGCTGCCCGTCACTCGTCGCCTGTTTGCCTGAGTCCGTCGCCCGTCTCACGTTCGTCGCACGTTGTTCTGTGCCTGTCGCTCGTCGTCGTTTCACGCCTCACGTCTCCCGCTCGTCGCCTGCACCCTCTGCTGAAAGGTCTGCTACCGCCTGTTTCCTCTCAGCGCCGCCTGCCTCCCAGCGCCGTCTGTTTCTCAGCACCGCCTGCCTCTCAGCGCCTGTCGCTAGTTGCCAGTTCTTCGTCGGCTTGCTGTTCTGTACGCTGATCTTCTTCTCAGCGTTGTCTGCCGTTGCCTTGGCAACATCCATTGCCGCTGATCATAGCTGTCGCCTCTGGTATATCTCTCTTCGCAGTTCTTCGTCGGCTTGTCTCTGCTCAGCGTTATCAGCTTCGTCTCTGCTGAAATAGCATGTTGTCAGCTCTATTTCTGTGATCAGCGTTCTCAGTTTTATTCCTGTTGTTTGCTTCTCTCAGCCGATCAGACTTATGGCTTCTATCGTGTGTTTGACTGCATATTGCTTGATGATTAGCATGTTGTCTCTACATATGTGATTGTATTTTTTGCCTGCACTTCTTATTCCGTGGCTCGATTTCCTCCTTTGTGTTGAAAGATGTCTGAAATTAGCAGTGAGGCTAATACTTCTTCCTTCGTATCTTCGGAAGAGATGAAGAGTTCCCCGTTTTCTAGCCTTATCACCAAAATGAATGGAGGTAATTACGAGATGTGGGCAATGCAAATGAAACGTACCTTGATTGCTCATGACAATGAGCATCTTATATTGGAGCCCAAGCCCGTACAGAAGGTAGGAAAATATACTACATGGTTTAAAGATAACTCTCTCGTTATGGTATGGATTGTTGGCACTCTTTCTCAAGACATTGCCAACGAAGTCTTGCACAAGGAAAGTGCAAAGGATATGTGGGATTCTCTTGCAGCCACTTATTCGCAAGCAAGAAATGAGACAAGAATTATGCAGCTACATCATGACATTCATCAGATGCGACAAGATGGTCGGCCTCTTCATACTTACTATTCTAGTCTCAAGTCCATGTTTGAGAGACTAAACAGCTACTTTCCTGCATGTAAGTGTGAGCAACAGAAGGCATATAGAGATATGCTTATGGTAGGAGTATTCCTCTCGGGATTAGATTTGGTTTATGAGTCAGCCAAGAATCAGATGCTTACTAGTCCCTCGATTCCTCCTATTGATGAGGCTTATAATAGACTGAGCAGAATCCCAATCCCTGCAGCGACTGTTCCTGATACCACTTCTGCTATGCTTGCTACTCGTGGCAGAGGTGGGTCCTTCTTTGCCAGAGGACGAGGAGGCCGTGGTCGTGGAAATACGGCTTCGCGTCCTGTTTGCCAGTTTTGTCATCGTATCGGTCACACTGTGGATAAGTGTTGGCAGAAACATGGTCGTCCCGCTTTTGCACATCAGACTGCATCTACTGAGTCTCTAGAGCAGCCTAAGGCTCAGCCTACTGCCCCTTCCAGTGAGTTACGTGTAGATGACCTTCTCTCCCAGTTGCGCAGCTTGATTGGAGATAGACCTCAGCATGCTCCTGATCCGACCACCTCTACTATCACTACTGCTGCTAGTGCTTCTTCTTCTGGTATGTATTCTGCCTATACAGTTTGCCCTGCTACTGACACTACAGATTGACTCATTGATTCTGGTGCATCGACACATCTATGTGGAGACAAGGCACAATTTACTTCTTATGTCTCTGCTCCACCTGGTCGCTCAGTTATTCTAGCAGATGGGAAATATTCTCCAGTTGTTGGACATGGAGAGGTCCAGCTTACTTCGTCATTGCCGTTGCAACATGTTCTTCATGCCCCAGAATTCCCACATAGCCTGCTTTCTATCAGTCAGATTACCAGAGATTTGAACTGTCGTGCTATATTTGACTCCTCTTCTCTTGTGTTTCAGGATATACTGACGGGCAGGGTGATTGGCAGTGGCCGTGAACAGGGAGGTCTCTACAGGCTAGTGCATCCCCCTCCATTTGCTGGGTCTACCTCTTCGGGGTCATCCTCATCTTCAGTCTATACTTGGCATTTGCGTTTTGGACATCTGCCATTTCAGAAACCACTGCATGTTCTTCCTCAGCTGTCTCATCAGTCATCCTTTCAATGTGAGTCTTGTCAGTTGGGCAAGCATCATAGGTCATCGTTTCCTCTGCGCCCCGGTAGAAGTAGCCAGTCTGTGTTTGAGTTACTTCATTTTTATGTTTGGGGCCCGAGTCGTACACCTGACCTTCAAGGTCATAGGTATTATCTTGTTGCTGTCGATGACCACAGTCATGTTAGTTGGGTTTTTCTTATGAAAAATAAATCTGAGGTCGGTCCTGTAATCAAAAATTTTATCAATGAAATTTTGACTCAGTTTGATACTTGTGTAAAAATTGTGCGTTCTGACAATGCTCTTGAATTTTGTGCTTCTTCTCTAGAGCAATTTTTCAAAGATAAGGGTATCATCCACCAAACCTCTTGTGCTTATACCTCCCAACAAAATGGGGTTGCAGAAAGAAAACACCGTCATATTCTTGATGTTGCCCATACTATCATTATACATAGCCATGTTCCCCATTCGTACTGGGGAGATGCTGTTCTCACCGCATGCTATCTTATTAATCGCATGCCGTCATCTGTGTTGGGCGACCTTGTTCCTATCTCTGTCCTCTTTCCTGATAGAGAATTGTTTTCTGTTCCACCTCGTGTTTTTGGATGTGTTGCCTTCGTCCACCTGCTTGGTCCTGGGAGAGATAAGTTGTCTCTTCGGGCCATCAAGGCGATCTTTGTTGGTTATTCCCGCACTCAAAAGGGATATCGATGTTATGATCCTTCTACTCGTCGGTATTATGTGAGTGCTGATGTTACATTTTTTGAGTCTACCTCCTTTTTCTCTCCTAATGGAACTCAATTACGGGCACCTGAATTGAGTGATGAAGTCCATATCCCTTTACCTCTCCTGAGTTGTCCAAAACCAGTTGATCCACGTTTTGGGGCTGTCTACGAACGTCGTACTAGACCTGTTGCGCCTGCTCCCTGTGCACCTGTGCCTTCACCCAGCATGTCCAAGGTAATTCCTAAACATACCACTGCTGACGATTCTTTATGTGATGATGATGACACAGGAGAATATCACGAGCATGCTCATGCTCCTACTGACCTTGATATGTCCATTGCTCAAAGGAAAGGCAAACGCAGCTGCACTTTGCATCCTATCTCTGGTCATTTATCCATGGACCGACTCACTCCTACATACCGACAGTTTGTCAAGGGGCTGTCGGCTGTTGCACTTCCACAGACGCATATGGATGCTCTCTCTGATCCCAAATGGGCTGCAGCTATGCAAGACGAGATGGCTGCTCTTCAGTCTCGAGGCACTTGGACACTTGTTACTCCTTCAGTGGATACAGCTATTGTTGGTTGTAGATGGGTCTTTACCATCAAATACAGAGCGGATGGCAGCATTGAGAGATATAAGGCTCGTCTAGTTGCTAAAGGCTATACCCAAACTAAAGGCTATGCTGTTAGCAGAGTGAGTCAATTTATGGATAAGCCCAAGAAAGTTCATTGGGATGCTGCTATGATGATTCTTAGATATCTAAAGAATTCACCAGGAAAGGGACTCTTCTTCCAGAATGGTGCCTTACTCACTGTATCCGTGTATGTTGATGCTGACTATGCAGGATGCCCCTCGGACAGGAAATCCACTACTGGATTTTGTGTGTTCATTGGATCTAACTTGGTTACATGGAAGAGTAAGAAGCAAACAGTAGTTGCCAGATCAAGTGCAGAATCTGAGTATAGAGCTATGGCTCAGGCTACTGCTGAAGTCATGTGGGTTAGATCATTGATGTTGGATCTAACTGTCGAAGTACCTCTTCCTATGCAGTTGTTATGTGATAACAAGGCTGCACTTTTTATTGCTAATAGTCCGGCGTTTCATGAGAGAACTAAGCACGTTGAAGTAGATTGTCACTACACCAGAGACATCATCCAAAAGGGGTTTGTAAGTACCTCACACGTTTCATCTACAGGGCAGACGGCTGATATTTTCACTAAGGCTCTTGCAAGGGGACCATTCCAAAGCTGCTGTTCCAAGTTGAGCTTATTTGACATATACGCTCCAACTTGAGGGGGAGTGTTAAGATATGTTTTATAATTTGTTTTATGTTTAAGAGGGCACTTTTGTAATAAACCTTTCTTTTAAGGTTCTCTTGTATTTTCAGCCTCTCCTCTAGTCTATATAAAGAGGAGTTAGGGCAGATTTCAATGTTAATCAAGTTACTAGCTCTCAGATTTTATCAAGAGATATCACCGCTGCCCAAAACAGGGGACAGCTTGCCATCAGCCAGTTTGACATGTTGTGGCGTAGAGAATCTGACAAAAGATGAAAAATTCGGTGGTTGATTACAACAATGTCTAGAAGCACCAGAATCCATCATCCATGTCATACCTGGATCATCAGTAGAAGTACCAACAGAGAATGTTGAGTCTATAACAGTAGCATCGGCAGATGTAGAAGTTAAGTTAAGGGAATATGACATGGATATAGAAGGATCAGTAGAAGACTCAACCATAGATATTGTTGACTTTGAATGGGTTGCTTGGGATGAAGAAGGACCTTTGCTGGTGGCGATTCTACCTCCACCACGTCCAGAGGAGACGTTCGAACGGAGGTGAGGATGCTTGTCCCAACAACGATCCTCTAGATGACCAATTTTGCCACAATAAGAGCACTGAAATCTGTCACGTCCTGCACCATGGCCTGTACCACGTCTCCTAGTGCCACCAAAAGAACTAGGGCTTCGTCCTTCTAATATCATAAATGCAGAGACTGATGTATCATGCATATTCTAAGAAAGAGTGGCTGCAAGACGACTCGGCCTATTATATGTGTCTGCTAGATCTGGAAGATCACTACCTGTGAGAATTTAAGACTTTGCCACAGAGTATTCTGAAGATAGGTCTGATAGGAACTTCGCTACCACACCAGTTTCAAAGTGTGATGCATAACAATGCTGGCAAGTTGGACGAAGAGCCTTTAATCATTCATATGCAACAATCAATGTAGCAAAATACTGAGATAGGTCCTGATCCCCTTGTCGTATGTTGCATAACTCCTCTTCTAGTTGTAGGATTTTAATTACATTAGTGGCATGCGTGTATGTCTTCCTCATGAAAGACCACACATATTTGGCCTTGGTATAATATGCAATTGTTGGGGCTATATGAGACTCCACACTATTCATAATCCAAGACATAACAATATAATTATCTTCATCTCACGCAGCACATATCCATTTTTTCTCAGTAGGTTCATCCTCCTCAAGAATATATTTCTTCCTATGACCAGCCACCGACATTATGAATACCCTAGACCATATTTCATAATTTGAACCATTAAGCTTGATCGTGGTTCCATAAGAGAAGGAATTCTCAGCCATCTTATATTCAGTAGACCCTTCAGATTTGCCATTTTCAGCCATAGTAAATAAAGAAGACCAGATTGGCGCACAAGTTAAGAAGCTAGGAAGTCACTGTCACTTACAGGTTTGAAACGAAAACGTAATGTACTGATCACTAATATTAGAGAAATATCAATTGCAACACAGATGAATCTGGAAAAGAAACTTATAACTCCAATATCAGATATGAAACTTTATAGATTAGGCAACAATATAGAATAATTTGTTTCAGCCGATGACTGAAACTCAATATCAGATCTAAAACTTTATAGATCAGGCTTCTATATTGAATAAACTGTTTCAGCCAATGACTGGAATTTCATCCCAAATCGACTGAAGACTGATGCTACTTATAACTACAGTTGGTTCACATAAAAAAACTAGTTGCCCACATGACAAAGGAATCAACGATATCAACTTACAGATCTTGTACTAAGAATCAGCAGCAGTCCACCCTCACACAGCCTCACTTTATTGATTTTACATCCATGATCTATAGAAGATTCTGCCCCTCATATTAAAACTGCGTTCACAAACAACATATAGACTCCACAAACAGAAGCTTCACAAGTCACGCTGCACCAACAACACTCTGCCCCACATGATCAACATGAAGTTCCAATCACCATTGAAGTAGCATCCACGAGATCAACTTGAGGATCTGATCACGCATTCAACATAAGCGTGATCAGGTCCTTCTCCACACAGCACGCCCAAACCCTATTCTCTCACGGTCTCCTTATTGAGTGACAAGAGGGAATAGAGGATGGGCGATGACAAGAGGGAGGATGAAAGAACTATGAAGGACTCACTTGGCTGTTCGCCGAAAAGGTGGTCACCGGAGAAGATGGTCGCCGGAGAACTCACCCTGCTGTCGACGCCATACCTTGCTCTGATACCATGTTACGAGGGAGAGAGAGAGAGAGAGAGAGCCGAAAAGAATGTTTCATTAACGTAACCCTAATCTTTATTAAAAGAGATTAGGGCTGGCGACTTTACAAAAGTAGTCCAACAACTATAAGAAACTATTTAAAGACCTCCCTAACTTCCTAATATTTCAAAAAAACTCTTTAACATCTTTAACTTGCCATTTCCTCATTCAGTAAACTTTTTCTTTACCTAACTCTTTGTTTCTATCTCTAAGCTGCATCTTCCCCTTCTTCACTGTCTTCTTGACTTGGACATTCCTTCTCTACCCCTTTTTTCTCTTTTTGGTGGTTTTATATGAACAAGGATGTTTTCCTTTGTAGCAGATAGCAAATTCTCTTTGCTTTGCCTGATCATTTAAAGTCACACAGAGTGAGAGCCACATGAAACCTTGCCTCTTTTTCTGGATCTTGAAAATTTCCTTCTAGATTTACTTATGGTTCTGGCTTTTAATTAGAAGTGAGCTTCAATCACTAGATGGTTAACTAAATGCAAAATTACTGGCTTGTTTTTAGACTCTTGACTCATATCACCTTGGATCACAAGCTTGTCAATAGTAGTACATGAAGTTTAGAAATAATTAAATTCTAAGCTATAAAATACCTACAAATTTCTTTTAAAAAACTCATTGATTAAGGTAGAATAATATACAACTAGATGTGACCATTAATATTTATTAGTAACTACATTTTATTCTTCTAAAAAAATATCCGATTGATTAAGGTATACCATTATACAACTAGATGTGATCATTACTATCTATTATCAACAATATTTATTCTTCTAGATAAATATCTTTTTATGAGTGTTGTTCTTTAAAATCATAAAACGTGTGATAGGCAAGCCATAAAGACATAATTGAACTTCTATTTTTTACCTTATTAAACACATCATGCTTGCATATGCCTAGAAAATTAATTTAAACTAGAAATAATTGTTTAAATGAAAGGAATGAAACAGTAACTTGTTTTGGGTTCTGATCCAGGACTACTCAAATGACTGATGAGTCAACTAGCCATGTATGCAAAGTATGCTCTCAAGCTGCCTATTGGTAGCCATCCACAGCAAAAGGGAGAATGGAGAGTGTCCGACCACCACATTCAACATGAGACTGTAGCAGGTAGCAAGTTGAAAGTTTGAAACCTATCAGTCAGCAGCACCTCCCCGTGCCACCCCCAGTTAATCATCCTCTCCATCCTCTTCTCCCACTTTCTATTGTAAAAGTTGGGAGAGTTCCATGCACGACGTGTAAGTCTTGGACACTTCAATTATTCAATCTACAACACTCAACAGAAGGATCTCATGGCTGAATGCAAATTGTCTGATTTTATCAATGAATCCTATATACATACACATACATAGCTATGTCCAAGTGTTTGCCTTTTCAACTTTTATGTTGTATCTGACACTCACAAAAACATACCAACACTTGTGTCAATATGCACGCAACATAGTAGTAGGCCAGCGGGTGAATTGCATTGATACCAAAGGGAAAAGGAGGACTCGCTTAGGCTTTCAGTTCTTCTGCCTAGCAAGGTTCAATAACAGCTTTCAGAAGCCAAACTTTAGATGGATGATTATTACCAGGTAAACTAATCAGGGAAAATGACCAGCCGGTGGCACAGGACCTCCCTGAAGTAGGATGGCACCAGAACCTTCACGGTAACAAAGGAAAAATTTTTGGTATGATGCACTGCTGCTTGGACAGAGAAACAACGCATGTTGATAAAAACACGTCCAGATTCACCATATCTCAATAGTGAGGTCCCAAATTTACTTGAAGATGTTCACTCTTATCATCTTGTGGAGCTTCAACCCAATTGGAGAGAAATGAAAGAGACTAAATTTGAGTTAAGGGTGATGAATCTTCTCCAACAAGGGAAGACTGGCACCACGTGAAAACCATATGAGACCCACATCAATTTTGGAAATTGAACATTCTTACTTCTTAGGATCTCTTATGCTTCTAGCTTGCATCTGGACATTAGACATTGGAGTTCAATCATTAGATCGTTATCTCAACAGGAATTTTGCTTTTGGCTATTAGAGGAGTGTCATTAAGATGGATCACTACCTACTTCGAAATCTAATAATTAGGTAAGTTAACTTACGATTTTCTCAGTAAATGATGAAAGACGCTTTTCTTTTCCAGAGTTGAGTAGGAAATTTATGATAAATTCTTTCTTTCCCCTTGAGTTTGCTTTCTCTTACTCTTTCCCCTCTAGTTCCTACTTTCCTAGATGATATTAAACATCTCCAGATTTAATGTCCTTGGATTGGACCTTTCATGAGATTTGCAAAACAAAGTCTATCCAACTTGTGCCATTTTCTATTTTCGAATGTCGTTTCAGGGTTTCTGGTTGGTAAGAAGCTAATTGGTAGACAGACGGGGAAAGTAAACGTCTATAGTTGTACATCAAGATTTCAAACCATGAAAATAGATTCTCAATAGCATTCAAACGTGACATCTTCGCGAACATAAATAAAAAAACAGAAATAAATTTTCTATAAAGAAAAATCCGTAGGGCGGAAAATCACAGAGTTGAGGTTCTGGGGCTTTCATGTCGTCAGGCCCTCAACGAAATAGAGAATTAGCAGACTCTAGTTGAAAAAGTGAATGTAAAGTTACTTGGTCCGGGCACCAAATGGGGAGGCCGGTGGACGTGCAGAATCACGATATCTGAGCCTCTGAAACTCTGCAGACACCACATCAAGTTAGCCGTGTTCTCCTCCATGCGTTCGCTCACGCACACATAGACCACATTGGCATGCCTAATGAGGTGCGGATGAACTCTCTGTGCTTCTGCCTCTGTCCTGGTTTCCTCCCCCCTGATCACATCCTCCATTTCGTATCTTCTTCTGGAACACAAGAGAGACAGAGCTTGCATCTCTACAACATGGTGCTTGCTTTGAGATGAAAACGAAGGCCTATTCCTCTCCCTCTCCCGGTACCGTTGTACCGATGATTGAGGAAGCAGTCTCTCTAGTTGACCGGCTCTCCAGCTTCGTCACAAGTGGGGGCTGCAGGCATGTAGAATTCCCCAATTCAGTTTACCTATATATATTATTATTATTATTATTATTATTATATTAAAAAAAGTTTCCAACTGACAGTTCAACGTCTGACGTTCTCATAAACAGTCAGACGTTTGAGAAACCATTGGTGACTGCGTAACCGTATAAAATAATGGGCACGTACATGCTTTTTAGAATGAAAGTTACCAAAATGCACTTAAAGAGTATTTCACTTGTAAAACAATTTTTATAAAAAACTTTTCACACATTAACATTTTTTAAGCCAATGTTTACAATAAACAGTCATCCTTTCCCACATTCTTTTTTGTTTTTTGTCGTTAAGATCACAGTTAAACAAAGACAAAATCATGAAAAGATTGACCAAAGAAAATGCATATTGCAATTAAAAGAATTTTTTTACTTCGAAGTATTTTTTATTAAAAAATAAAATGATCTTTTAAATGTATTTTAATGTTTTCATTTATCAAGCACGTTGCAGCCATTTTGTGAGTTTAAGCTGATATTTATAAGCATTTTCTGAGTTGTACCACGTGAATTATATTAAAAAGTTGATTTTTTTGGATAAAAGTTTTCTTATTTGTATCATTCATTAGATAAAGGCTTGTTTGAATGGAGGAAAAGAGAAAAAAATAAAGGGTAAAGATAGTCAATCCTATGGTTTGGATGGTTAATTAATAAGGAATCAAAAAAAGAAAAAAAATGTTTAGTTGCAAAGAAAAGAAAAGAAAATGAGTAAAAAGGAAAAAATAGCTCTATGTACATCCAATTATTCTAAAAGATAGAGGGATTAAAACAGAAAAGAAAAGGGTTGCTATTTTTTTTCTTTCTATGCAAACAAACTTATAATAATATATTTCTTTCCCTTGCATTTTCTCATATGTTCATTCTTATTCTCATATACTCCATTTATTGCCTTTTCATCCCTTCCGTTTCTTTCTTTTTTCTGAATTGAAAAGCCCTAAGATTAGGTTTGATGTTTCTCTTAGCTTGCTATTTTTTTTCCATTACATCAATTCTTTTCCTGAAAAACGGTCGATGATATGTTTCGACCCTTACCCCGCCAACTTAGAGATTTAGAGATGTAGGAAACATTTCGAGTAGGCTACCCGATCTCTCTCGATCGAACGGCCCATTCAAACCATGAACGAAAGAAAAAGAAGCGCGGACGCCATTTTCGACCGCACCCTTCTCTCTCTCCCTCTCTCTTCCCTTCCCCGCGCTCCCCAACCCAGTCTTCCTCTCATGCCCTAACTCTCAATCGTCGGGAGGAACCCCAAACTGGTTCGATCGCTGGAGCTCTCGCCATTGCAATCACCTATTAAACAGGCCGTGCCGGAGGAAACACCCAGCTCGCTGTCCCATTGACCGAGCGACGAAAAGGTACCACCTATTCCCTTCTTCTTCCCTCCCCATTTACATAAACCCTCTCCCTTTCATTCTTTTCCCCTCACGTCATTCCAGTACTCATTAACGATGTATAAACAACACACTCTTCACAGGGGACTACCCACTCCATCGACGGCACAAGTAGTGCTGCCTCAGCCCCTTAGCTTGTTTGATTGATTCAAAGGCCAGAATGAAAGTAAACAAAAAGTTGGTGGTTTTGAAAGCATTGGTTGAAGGGAGATTAAAATTTTCCCTTACCCTCTATGTGGTATATTGCTTCCTTTTTTATCTTTCTTATATTTTTTGTTCTTTCATTTTTTTTTCCTCTGCTCTCTTTGTCGGTGGGCTTTTTGTGCTTTTGGAGGAGGAATAATGGGGAGGAAAAAGAAGGGGCTTAATGCATTTGGTCTTTTGCGATGAGGGTTGGGGACTGTTCGGTGCTTCTTGTAGTACTTTTCTCTTTTCCCTTTTCTACTTATGGTTGTATTTCTTTTTATATTTTTCATTTTTGGAGTACAGTTTCTTCTCATTGGTATTGTGAAGGCATCCAGACTCTAAAGCCCAATCAAACTGTTGTTACCATCATTTCGACACAAATTGTTTGGTTTCATTCACTGTGTTTATAGTCATTAAGAAGCCGATGTCCCTGAGGTTCATTGAGAAGCTATTTATTAGAAAAATTAATAGGATTGGAATTGTGAGATCTACTCTATCTGATGAGAGTTCAGGGCGACAATCATGACGATAATTTGGTACACATTACCTGCTGGACATAAATGACTTTTTGTTATCTTTATATTACGGAGACTCTTCATGATCATCCACGAGATTTTCTCTGACATTATATTCTCAATATGTTCAATTATTAACTGAAGTAAAGGAATACATTAACATGTTCCTATACATAACTTAAAAAACAAGAACAAAAAAAAAAAGTTACATACAACTGCCTTGCCTTTCTGAAATATGGTTTTTTCTTTTGCTTGGATTAATTGCATGAGTTGCCTATAATGCATCCATATTGGCTTCAAAAAATTATTATCGTCTGTCATTGGCTTGCTACAATAAAAATTGAAAGTTAACTTTAGCATTGGCTCCTCTTCTTACCTTTGATCCATGTTTTATTGCAAATACATCTTTGTTAGATGCATTTTTATTGGATAAAACAATACGAAAGCAGTTCTTTACAATTTTCTTCACAATGAGCCAAAAGAAGCATCAACTAGCTTGTTCAAAATAGGCTAATTTAATCATCAAAACCCAGCAATGAAACTTGTGCTCTTGTTCAAAGATCCCTCTTGGTTCAAACAACACAACCAAGCAATGAAACTTCAATCAGCAGAGACCTTCTACCCAAAGCTACCTTGCCATAGGAAGATCTCACTGTTATATCTAGAAGTTCAAGTGAACAAATATAACCTATTAGTAAAGTTTACCAAGTCTTATAATATTGAATGCATGATGCATGTTATAAACATGCACAATTGTAATCATGTTTCATACATAAAAATGTGGCAATCTCTATTATTATGGCACTATTTTGTTTCTTCTGAAGCATTCAATGTTGAAAACTAACTTTTTTTTTCAACTATTGTGCTTTTATGAAATTATTGTAGCAGTTGGGGGATATTTGCCCACTAAGATATCGACAGACCTTCAGACTGAAAAATTGTTGCTATAGTAAATACTAAATAGTAATTGGACAAACTTTTAGTAGCTAAGTCATTCAAATTTGAAAGGATTACAATCAATTCGAGTTCAAACCCGAAGGAATAAGGATTCATATTTCTATTATCGGCAAGGATTTGACCCTATTTATATAGGCAATGTCCTTCATCTCGGCACTTTCTCGGGGGGCTTCCTTTGCTTTTTGCTCCACCATTTCTATGCTCTGGCAGATTAGAAAAAGGAAAAAAGGCAAGGTATAGAACGGTTATTGCAGTACTTTGATCCTTTTGGCTTCCTTGTGCACATATATATATATATATATATATATATATATATATATATATATATAGAGAGAGAGAGAGAGAGAGAGAGAGAGAACACTGGTTTGTAGTTTTCTCTTTCCAAAAAATTACTCACATAGTCACATGAGTAATTTTTAGCAAGGAAGCCAATATTTTCCTTTGTTCTCTCTCTCTCTCTCTCTCTCTCTCTCTCTCTCTCTAATAAGAAGAATCAATGTTGTGAGCAGGAAGAAGTAGAATAGGATGTACTCGTGACACTCGGGTGAAGATGACGAACTTGTAGGCAGCACCTAGTGTCATCGTTGGGGGGAAGAAGGGAGAGCAATGGTGGTTGCTTCTGCTACGATTCCGGTGGCAACCCTGACGATGGAGGGTTAGGGCATGAGGCAAAGATGGTCGTGGGGGGGGGGGGGGGGGGGGGGGGGGGGGGGGGGGGGGGGGGGGGGGGGGGGGGGGGGGGCGAAAGGTGTGGTGGGGGGGGGAGAGAGGGAAGGGTACGGCCCACTCGAGCTGTCCCCTAGACATCTCTAAGTTGGAGTCATCGTTCAATATAAATATAGATAGTTTGCTTACTAATACAATACGATGATACAATACATATCCTTAAGTATCAACCTTTGTATTGCCTTATTTTTTTCATATTTTAAATTTAGAAATTAATTTAAAATATTTAAGTTGATTTAGAAAGTTAAAAAGTCAAAACTATAATATATATATATATATATGAACTGAATGATGACTCCTACTTAGAGATGTCAAGGGGACGGCTCGAGTGGGCCGTCCAATCTCGCTCGATCTGACGGCCTGCGTTTGATCTATATGTGAAATATAAAAAAGGGCGCGGTCTTTCAATTTTCGACTGCACCTTTTCCTCTCTCTCTCTCTCATCTAGACCATCTTCCCCTCATGCCCTTACCCTCCATCGTTGGGGCTGCCACCATATTTATAGCAAAAGCAGCCAGGTGTTCCATCATTGTACTTGCAAGGAAGGGGAGTCTAGAATTTTAGAACAAAGTATCAATTATCTAAGGACACTTTGTATAAGCTCAATAGACATTATATTGATTTATTTGTATGCCTCACGGTAGGAGTGCGATTGCTGCTGAACTTCCTTTCTGCTGGGCATATACAACAATCACAAAACTCTCACTGATTCTATTTGACCTGTGCCTTTTGTTACTTTATTTGTTGTGCATCAATATATTCTCAAGGACTAGTAGCATTGAAAAGCAAAGTGCTATGGTCATTTCAATTGTTCTATAAACCACACATTTTTGTCAATCGTGATATTTAGTCCACTTGTCCTATTAAAGGAAATAGTTTGTTGGTGGTACATGATCCCTGAGACCAAGATATATGCAAAGTGTTGTTTCTCGTGATCGTGTTTGATTTGGTCTTTGAGTTTATTGATTATTTAATGTTTGGGGAGGTATGGATAACACATTCTTGTAACTTGTAAGGTATGGGCAACACATACTTGTAATAATTAGTCTTGTCATTTCTAGGGGTACAAACAAATTTGAAGATGGAAGATCAAAGTTATATACAATGAGATAGGTAAATGTTAAGTCTTTTATTTTATTACAATATATGACTTTTTAATTGAGTTTAAGATTTGTTGGGAACATTCTTTTTCTTTTTCAGAACAAATCTTGAATATGTGAAAGGAGATGAATGTTTCATCAATTTTGCCTTTGTCAATGTGGTGGCGTGAGTTTATTAGATATGCATTTAGAGTCCATTCAGCATGGAAGATGTACATGTAGATGACATCATGACAACATAGAATATAAAGAGGTTTACAGCAATGTTATCCGTATCGTACGATACGGACGCGTATCGTACGATACGTATCGTCCGTATCAATATTAAACGCTATTAATTTGCGATACGCGTGCGTATCGCTTGCGTATCGCCCGTATCGTGCGATACGGGGGCCGTATCGTACGATACGGGCGATACACCCCCGTATCGCACGATAGGGGATCAAAATTAAAAAGGGGTCCGAAGGCCCCTTCTTTAGGTATTTTTTTTAAAACCAACACTCCTCTCTCTCTTCTCTTCTTTCTAAACATTTGCAAGAGACGTGGGAGGGAGAGTTGCATCAAGATTTGCCGGTGAAGAAGCTTTATTTCTCTTGTGGGAAGCCTCAGGAAGGTGGGAAGCTTGGAGGAAGAGGGCTTTTTGTTTCGAGTTTTGAAAACTGTCAATATGTTTTGAGTTTTGACTTCTGAACTTATGAATTGTGATGTAATTGAATACTCTTAGGTTGCTTAGTATGTTATTTTGAATTTTGAATGTTTGATTTCTTATTTTGGAATGTCTTGTTCATATGCATACTTCATAGTTCATACTTCATATACATGAATGATGAATGTTCCTTTTAATACATTTTTCTTGAATTTTTCTTATTTTTACTAGTTTTTTCGGATTTTTTAAGATTTTTTCTGATTTATTTTCTATTTTTTATAATTTTTTAATATTTTTACAAATTAAAAAATTAATTTTACGATACGTTACGATACATTTACGATACGTTACGATACGGCGTATAGGTCGGCCCGATCGATACACGATACGATACGCCAGTGATAACATTGGTTTACAGAGTAATGAAGATACAAAGATGTTAATTGATGCTAAAGAAGAACTAATCCTAAATGCAAGAAATTCTTGAAGTTGTCTTTCATTATTCGATTATATCACATAAAGTGTCTATGTGGATGGAGCAATAAATCACTTGATATGCTATTGGGGTTACTAGAACAAGCATTTCGTGAGAGTTGCAAATACCAAAGTCATTTTATGAAATGAAAAAGATGTTCAAACATTGGGTATGACTTGTGAAAAGATAGATGCATGTCCTCATAATTGTATGTTGTTTTGGAAACAATCTGCTGGCAGCCTGGCACAAAAAAGTGTGATTTTTGGAGCTTCAAGATGGAGAGAAGATGCAAAACAAAGAAATAACAAAACTAATGAAATATCAAGTAAACCTCAAAAAATTGCTACTAAAATATTGCATCACTTTCCATTAATTCCAAGGCTTCAGAGGTTGTATCTATCTTCAAAAACTGCTTCAGATACGAGATGGAATGATGAAAGGCATGTTAAGGCCACGTTTGATTGCTTGGGAAAATACTGTGTAGTGGGTGAAAAAAGAAAAAAATGTACGACTTTTCCTGGTGTTATCAAACACCGATAATTTTACTGCGGTAAATAATGAAATCCAGGGTAAAGTTTCCCCGAAAAAAAGTCAGACCCCTCCGACTTTTTTTCGAGGGAAATTTACCCTCCCATCGCCGCCCCCGACGTCTCTCGCTTCCTACCTGCCGATCGCCTCTTCCTCTGCGATAACCCCCAGTTGCTGCGCTCTCCAACTACGGCTTCCCGTGGACCAAGCTCGGCTTGCTCTACAGTCACGATGCTTCGATCTTCGACATCAACGGATCGCTCCTCCGCCGCCGACTGGACGCCATTATCGAGTGGGGGTTCAGCAGGATGCAGTTGGTCGGCATCTGTCTGGCGTTTCCCTTCGTTTTGGGCCGTCGGGAGGAGGAATCAACGGGCGAAGACGACGGATTGTTTGATGATCTCAAGTGGGACTTGCTCACATCTCGCGGATTCGCGTTGCTTAGATTGGTGCTACTTTAATTGCAGGAAGGTTGGGTTTTTTTACGATCTTGGGTGTGAGAAGGGGACGATTGGGGAAGCGTTGGGCGAATGTGACAGAAAAGGTCAGTTTCTTTCTAGGTTGAGAATGTTGGGAATGAAGAACGAAGATGTTGGCCGGCTGATCGTTCATTGGATATCGCCACGTTTTGGGCAGGAACACAATCAGGAATTTGCCGGAGATTATGAAAGCTATCGGCCTCCATGGTTGGTTCAGCAGTAAAATTCTGAATGGTGGTCATCGATTATTGACTGGCTTGGATGCCAATTCCGATAAGGAAGAATCAAAAAGTAATCCGAGATCTGATCGAACTCCAGAAGATAAGCTGCTGACTCCGAGCACTCTAAATTAGTGAAAATGATGCTTTTGTCGCCTAAAGTCCTTAACCAAAGCGTTGCCATGATCGAAGAAAAGATCGATTTCTTTCAAAATGGATTGAAATTGTCATTGCAGGATCTGCAGAAGTTTCCTGGTTACCTGCTCTTCGATCTGGAAAAGAGAGTGAAGCCTCGGCATAGAATTATGGCTTGGCTTAGGGAGAGAGACTTGCTGGTTATAACCTCGCACCTGCTACTATACTCGCTACTTCGGAGAGGAGATCCATGAAAAAATTTTCCTGTTTATCAAACTAAGGATTTTTTACCCTAAAAAAAAATTCTAAGCCATCAAACATGGCCTCAAACGGGATGAAGGAAAATTTACCTTCATGTCAGTTTACCGTGAATTTTTTTTCTTGAAAAAATTTTCCTTAAAAAAATTCAGGCCATCAAACGTGGCCTAAAGATGGTTTACTAAGATATCCTGCTGATTCATTAGCTTGAAGATCTTTCGATGTATTACATTCTTCTTTTGCATTAGATGGTTTGAACTCTTACCATACTTTGAGCACATCATACAGTAACTGACTGATCTTTATTGTCGTATATAATTTACCATCATGGATGTGTATAAAGCAGCCATGCATGTTTTTGTTTGTTAATTTCTGGGTCAACTTCTCCTGAAGAAAAGAAATATGTTTATTTGCAACCTCTAATTGAATGTTGGCATTGAAAGTTATGATGCAAGCAAAAAACAATATATCAAATGCGTGCAGCTTGGTTGTGGACAATAAATGATTTTCCAGCTTATGGAGATTTATTAGGATGGAGTACAAAAGGAAAGTTAGCATCTTTTATGTGTCAAAAAGACACACTATCTTACCTTTTGAAAAATAGTAACAAAGAATATTACATGGGTCATCAAAGGTTTTTGCCTGCACATCATACATGTAGACATGACAAGTATTTATTTGATGGGACTGTGGAATTGAGATGTGCTCCTCCACCCCTTTCTGGAATTGATGTACTATATAATAAGTGGAATATGAACAATTGCCATATAATTGATAAAAAAATTCTTTTTTTTTTTGCTTTGCCATCTTAAAACACAATTTATTACGTCACAACTTAGATTGAACAACTTGCAACGCACATTGTCGTTACTGAAAATACATCGCTCTACCCTCCCACGAATGGAAACTTGGATTTGCAACGTGGATTTTCGTTGTGGTAGTCAATTAACAACAACTTGCTAATAGTGAATTATTAGTGACAAAATGCATTTTAGTTACTGGAAGATTCAACGTCGCGACTTTTCCTAGCGTATCTTGTGATGGTTATTTTCGTTTATGAAAAATTTTAGCAACAATTTCTTTCCGTTACTAAAAGTCTACCCTGTTGTAGTGATTGTTGAGCATTAAGGGCCCCTAGAATGAGCTTTCACTGATGCACCACAAAGGATTAGAAATGATAGCGAGCTTTTAATGATGTTCCCTCAGTGCATCACAAACGATAACCATACTCCCATGAATGAGCTTTTACTGACACGGGCATAGCGCATCAGAAATGATGACATTTTACTAACGTAGCAAGGCAGCATTGGAAATGATGACTGTCGAGGGATTGGCTTGGACAGAGCTATAAGCGACACGGTGCAGCACATCAAAGATGGTGTGCATATTCTCTGACATACGAAGCAACTCTAGAGATGGGTGGCAATATTCACTGATGTACAGGGATGTGTTGGAAATAAAGACTGCCTCGGTCTGTTTTTTTACCGATGCGACAAAGAGGCATAAGGAATAAAGTCTTGTATTACGGGGCTTCCTTTTTTTTTTTTTATTGATGCGCAAGAGTTATAAGGAATTATGTCTTGAGATATTGTATTGTGCATCTATGCATTTGAGATGGCATGCTAAGGAAGACAACCTCTCGTGCAAGCTAAGCACTTCATAAGAGGGGAAATTTATTATGCATTTCCAGCACATTGCTACTAATGTCACACTTCTTTGATGCCTTAAGGAATGTGTCACAAAAGGCACTGCATCTCTTGTTCTTTTTACGTTAACATCAGAGATGAGCTCTGACCAACATCATTCATTTCGTTTATTACATTGCTTGTAACTGCAATTTTGCATTTTGTTTAGCTTGATGTAAAGAACATTTTCCTGCAAGGTGATCTTGAGGTGTTTGCAACTTCTGCCAGATTATCCCTTCCAAGGAACCTTCTAGGCTAAAGAATTCAACCTACGGTATGAAACAATCACCTTGCGCATGGTACTTAAAACTCTAAGACGTGCATCTCAAACAACTCACTCTTTGTAACGAGGAAAAGAGCAAGATCATGACCAAGAATGTTGACAAAGAAATATCCAACAGGGTCACCCACTCCAAAAAGGAGATCACTTATCTCAGAGGAAGTATTCCTTCGACTTGATTATAAGGAAATGGGGAAAACAAGCTCTAAACTGGTATTCACTCCCATTAAAGTTCACAAGCAGTGCAACTTAAATGAGTTGATGGAGCTAGGGCACTACCGAAGACTTGTTGAAAGGTTTATCTACATATATGTCATTGAATAGACTTGTGATGATGGCATTTACACATATGCATACATAATAAATGATGTGCAACATGTTGACATGGGAAATGAAGTTTTTCATGCCTACATAATTGGGGTATGGCTCGACTTGTCCTATTGTGAATAGCTTAAAGGATGCCTATAAAATTAGCGTATAGCATGATCTGTGTTCTAAGTAGATAAAAGATTTTACATCCCAAAGAAACATTATATATATATACACAGTCTACATTTTTACAAGTCTAAATAACCATTTCACCCTTTAAAGAGACTTCAAGTTGGTTTTCAGAATCAAAATATTGAGCGTAGGGGCCATTCACTGGACGAAGTCCGAGCACCCTATTCTAGTGCCAAATACTAGACCAGAATTGGCTAAGTTGCCACTACTCTGAAATGACCATTTTACCCCTATCACTGCCATTTTAGCCTTGAAATAAAAAAATTCAGCAAAACATTGAAAAATTGTGTAACACTTTAAGTAATTAGGATAATTTTACCTTTAGAACCCTTAGGAATCGATAGAGTCAGCATGCTAGGCATACCCTAGCTCAAAACTAGCTTGCTCTAACCTGATAATCTCAGTGACCCTGTTAACCAAGCTCAGCATACGCTCTCTTCAATGTCCACAAAATATTCCTGAGTTACTTTCAGTTTTGGGATTGAAATTTGAGTTTTGGAGAAGTTGTCCTAAAATTAGAGTAACACTATCTGACCTATTTTGATAGGCCGGAGTTAAAATTCTCTCAATCCTTACTCTTCATTGCTCAATCTATGCATTCATAAGCTTAATTTTAGCTAAATAATTCATGATTGAGCTCATTTTCAAATCAACAGATCTACTAAGCGTTATCCAGGTTCAGACATCTCACTTTAGTGTAGCTCAATCTTTCTAGCTGAATCATTATCAATAAACGAATCAATTCGAATTTCTTCACACCGTTGTGATCAGATATTCCTCAACAAATATTTTCAGCTCAGATTGGGCTGACGTTCACTGAATTAGAAGTTCTCATTTTTCCCTTAGACATCACTAGAAAATGAGTCAGTACCTATTATTTTTAGAAAAAAATAATTTTGAAGAGGCAACCGTTGCCATTTTCCAGTCAAATTTTGCAAGTCACTTCTCTGGTACCCTGCACACCTTCTTATATGGTTAGCATGAACACAAGACCCACTAAGCTGTTTATGTGATAGAGACATGTTGGTGTTTTGTTAATACATGCATATTTCTTTATGAACCTAGTCTAGGAGCCACATGAACTTAAGTTAGCATTTTATACAGGTCAACCTCAAGCCATTAAGCTCATGCCTACCTTGAGCCCACTTTAGAATTCAACTGAACATGTTTTCTAAAACTGAACCCAGCTTGAACCCAATTAAGCTTACACCCAACGTACGCTTGAACCTAGCCCAAACAAAACTCAGCCCAGGCCCAACACAAGTCAATTGAGTTTGAACCCAGTCTACATCTTTCATCTAGTTTTCATATTCAGATCTCACTTTTTATATTTCAGATCCCAATACTATATCATGATTTAGATCCTAACATCATCTTTGGATATGTATTCTAGAATCTTCGTCAAATTCGGATGTTGGTCTAGACCCCAGTATCAAATCTAGATCTGTGATCCACATGTGAGCATTTATGTGCATTATATTCACTTAATATACCTTCAATTTTTTTTTTATCTTGTGCCAGATTTGAATCCATACAAAGGGTCATGAACTGTGTAGAATTTTGAGCTAAGCAGGCCGGCACAAAGTGAATTTGAATCAAGGTTCATATGATGCCAGAATAAATATTTTTCTATTGAATGCCAGTTATAATATATGGTTTGATGTGTATTTCCTCTCCATCATGTTCATGCATTTGTTCGTTCTTCGCGCCACATATCAATCAAAACTATTTGTCAATAACTGACCAACACTTTTTCTTCGAGAATACATTGCTTTTCATGGAACTGAATTTTGATTAGAATTAGGCGAGGTGCGAACAAATCTGTGTCAAGATCTTTTTAGTATAAAGTTTTATGTTTTCTGGCTCAAGCTATTTTCAAAATTTTGGTCCTATACCTGTTTTCGGAGAGAATTTTCTCTCCTAAAGCATTATAAAAGGGGCACGACACACCTTACTCACTTTGCATGTTGAGTAAAGTTGAGGAAAAAAACCCAAATGATTACCCAAGCTAAAAGTTTGAGCAAAAAACCTCAGCGTTTAAGTAAGGTTTTGGAGTCAGGCTGTAGTGACATTTAACCAAGAACCAAACTAGGCTCAAACAGGGGTCATGGGAGCAGGGTGGGTTTGGTGGTTCGGGTAATTTTCTTTTTCTTTCTCTTTTCTATTCTTACATTTAGTTTAGTTATTTTCTTTTCTTAGGAGCATGCTTAGGCTCTTTTGTTTTCTTTCTTTTTGCCTACTTAGGTTAGTTTATTTTCTGATTTAGCTCTTAAGTCTATTTTAGTTTCTTTAGTCTGCTTTAGTGAGTTTATTTGCTTTAAGTATGTTTTGGTTTAGTATTTTTCCTCCTTTCACATATTAATATTTATTTCCTGCCTTTAGGGTAAGCATGAGGTCCCGTATAGGCTCTATCCCTGTTATTTCTTTTAATTTCTAAGTTCTTTTCTTCCATTCTAAGCTTTTCAAATATGTATCGAGCATATAGATTTGTTTTCAAGATATTGCTTAGGATTAGGCATCCATTGCATAAATTATTTCAATGTGCACAATAAACCACATCTCTCCCACGTGCACAATCTGTCTAGAAGCTGGATATTCCAGCAACATGCCTTGACGGAGTAACCCTAGCATGTGAACATCTATACCTAGCTTAGAGTCAAGGCAAACACGCTTTCAAAATTATAAATTACTAAAATAATTTTTAAACAATGCTTCATTCAAATGATTTTCTAAAACCATGGGTCATATAGGTTCGAAGTCCAACCCTAAGTCAACCTAAGATCAGTCCAGACTAATCTTAGGGCCCTCAATCAAAGTCCATAAACCTTAGAATCAAGGCCTCAGATTTGCATTATAAACAACTTCCATGCAATCAAAATTGATCATTGGTTCCTGATAATGGGAGCGTTCAATGTTAAACTCGTGAATCTAATCTAAACCTAGTCAAATTCAAGTAAAATGAGATTACCCGTAGCTTGGATTGACCCAAACATGAATGTAAGCAGTTTGAGACTCTAAATTTATATATCTCTTTCACCAGCCAATCCTATATCTATTTGAAATTTGGATCTCGAATATTAGATTTTGGATCAAGAATTGTGCATCAAGTTTGAATCAAGCAGATCAAATATTTGAAGCTTAGGATTTGGATCTAATACAATTCAGTTTGGATTTAGAATTTAAATTGTTGGACTTCCCTATTGAATTACCAGTTTTCGGATCATAAACTTTGAATTTTAGATCATGAATCAAGGTATTCTGGATCAACTTCATTACCCTGAGCCAAACTTAGAATTGAATTTTTGCATGAATCAAGAAGGTTTGAATCAAGATTCTTGGACAAGAACAATTTTTTGAATTTAGATCCCATCACTCGAATCCATGTCCATGTCCCTAGCCTTAAACCTTATAGAGACCGGACTTAGGGTCTACTTGACATAGTTTAACATGGATCATTTAGACTTCGATTCGCTTTGCATGGATTGAAGCAGATAGAAACAATGCCTCAATTTGACCTCTCCTTATTCATGGGCACGTTTGCTTTCTTAGGTTTAGTACGACATCCAATTCATAGATATTAGAATATAGATCTAGTGATTGGCCTGATTACCTTTGGTATTAGTGCCAAGAATTGTAAGATTTGGTACCGACATATCGGGCACCATATCTTGGGTAGGCATACGGAAAATGGAGGAAAGTAGAAGTGATAAATCTCATATATATATATATATATATATATATACATGTTATTGACCAAATTACCATTTTATCCCTCACCACACACACACACACACACACACACACACACACACACACATATATATATATATATATATATATATATATATATATATATATATATATATATATATATATATATATATATATATATATATATATATTCTTGACCAAATTACCGTTTTACCCCTCACCATGTTATTTTCAAACTAATTTGCAAAAGCAATTCAAAAATTGAAGGCCTTGCACCTGAATTAAGTCTGAACCTATTTTCTGACTTTTTCCTACTTTTGATTATCTTGCTGCCTTAGAACCCATGTTCTATCACCTTCAATCATTTTCACCCCACCAATTTTTAAAAATGATTAGATAGATTTTTGCAAATGAGTTCAAGTAAAAACTCAGTTTGTCTAATCTCACAATTATCTCACTCATTTTGATATCTAGAGTTCAATTTCATTGTTTTGGACTTTGGATCTGCAATTATGATCCATGATCCAATCAAGATTCACTATCCAATCTTTATTTCCCGATCTGGATCTCACCTTTCAAACTTCCAACCATTGGTATTTTGTGATCTATGATATATTTAATGCTATGGGTACAAATATCCCATCCAACTCATTTATTATCTAGAATTAAGATCATCTTTGGATCTGGATCCATACCCCACCAAGTCCTAGGTAATCTCGTATCCATATCTATGATCCATTTTTCCAATGTTAGTCACTGATCTAAATTGTTTGAGGTCATTTCAAAATTCCAATCAAACTCAAGTAAATCAAATTTCAGTCCGATGTATTTCAAGTGATTTTTCAAATTAAACTTAGGACGTGCCAATGATTCTCAAACTCAGATCAAATGGATTTGTAATCGGAATTTAAATAAACTTTAAGATGATTTTCAAGTTAATTTCAAACAAGTTTCCAAATAAACTATTAAGGATTTTTAATCAATTTCAAGAGATTTATAAGATTTTTCAAATCAATTTCAAGGAATTCCTGATTAACTTTTGAAGTGATTTAGGAGACAACTTACTGGAATTTTCATGGGATTGTTGGTTAATTCAAAAAATTTATATCAATTTTCAGGTCATTTCAAATGAAATTTCAGAAACTGGTTCTGCCCCAAAAAACCATCTCAAAAACAGCAAATGCAGGGAAGAGCAGAAGAAGAGAGGAACAGAAATGGCAACCGCGCATGAATTTCCATTTACGCATGAATAAATTTATGGATTACAATTTACAGAGATTCCTTATTATTCAGTTGGAGATGGACGATCCACAATAAACATCCAGAACCTTCTCAAAAATTCTGTAACCGCTCTCTGCACTGACCCACACTTGCGCAACAATCTCTGGTCCCACTAACGCTTAGTTGGACGTTTACAGCTTGCTTTCAATTTAACACGCCCCCTTCAAACTGGTTTGTGCAGATTGCAGACTCCCAGTTTGGATTTGAGAAACATAAATTGTTCCTTTCCTAGTGCCCTTTGTGCACAGATCTGCTAGTTGAACCCAATAAGGAACGTATTCAATGTGTACAACCTTCGTCTTCACCAAATCCCTCACCAAGAGACAATCTATTTCAACATGCGTGGCCTTCTCATGCATTACAGGATTTTCAGAGATTTGTGTTGCAGATTTGTTATCTTAAAGCAGTGTCGCTAGTTAAGCTATTTTTAATTCAAGATCTGCAAATATTGCTTTTGGCCAATTCAGCTCACATGAAGTGTTCTCGAGTGCTCGGTATTCAGCCTCGGCTGATGAACGGGACACTGTTCTGTTTCTTAGTTTTCCAAGGCACTACGCTCGTTCCAAGAAGATGCAATAACCAGTTATTGAGCATCTACTGTCCTTACGCTTTTAACCTGAAATCCTTACCTACGGGAAATAGAATACCCTGGCTTGGGCTTTGTTTAAGATCACGACAAATTCTCAAAGCTGCACCAAAGTGGATTATGGTGGGTCTGTGCTCTCTGCCTAAATATACTGAGAGCATGGACCGAAAAGGTGATATCTAGACATTTAATTGTGAGATAGACGAGGCGTCCCACAAGCCTACAATATATTGAAGGATCAGCCACCAGCTCTCCATCACCTGCAAATAGACTGAGCCTTTGCTCCATTGGAATTTCAGATGGCTTGGCTGCAATGAGATTCACTTCATCTATAACATCAGAGACATATTTCCTTTGGAAAAGAAAAGTACCTTGTTTGATATGCTCAACTCAATGCCAATAAAAATTTTAAGTGGCTCGAGATCCTTCGTTTTGAATTGCTTATGTAAATAGCTCTTGAATTTGTCGATGCTTGACTCATTATTTTCTGCAACAATCTTTAGATGTCACATTTATAAGTCCACACACATATGAATAAATTAAATCTAATACATCTTTAGTTTTTAAAAAGCATTTTTTATGAAAAGAGATTACATGCAACTTACCAACCAAGTAATGATCACAAGGAGATAAATGTGCATTGATGTCTTTAGTAACAAATTTTTTTTAGCAAGCAAATCGATTCCTCTTGGACTCATGTGACCTAGCTACTTATGCCACAAATCTGAAAAAATACTATTAGTAACTGTATTTACCTCAACACTACTAACATGAGACTTCATACCATACAAAGAGCTAAATCTACTACCTCTACCCAACACTAATCCCCTTTTGTCAATTTTCAACCAGCTCGACTAAAAGAAGTGTAATATCCATCTTCACTTAGTTTTCCTATAGAAATCAGATTCATTCTAAGATCTGGAATATGTCTCACATATATCAAAGTTAATTTACATCTTATGCTTGTCTCAATACAAACATCTTCTACCCCAATAATCTTCGAAGTGTCATTGTTGCCTATGTGAACTACTCCAAAATCACCTGCTCTGTAGGATGCAAACAAATCTCGACATAGTGTGACATAATAAGATGCCTCATTATCTAGTATCCATGTAGAATCACAATTCTCAACTCTAAGACAATCATGTTCCTCAGATAAAAGTAGTACTACCTCATCATATGAAACAATAACAATGTATTCTTTTGGTTTCACACACTCTTGACTCTTCTTTTTCTTCTTTTTATTTCTTGTAGTCAATCTTTTTTTGACCTGAATTACCACAATGAAATCATTTACCTATCATCTTGGGCCTTGATTTGGACCTAAATTTTGATATGTCATGCCATTTATTACAGTTCTTCTATCTGTCCCTATCTCTCATCACTAACACTTGTAAGCTAGTAGTATCAAGAGACTTTCTCATTGTCTCTTCATTTAAAATGATATTCATTACATGCTTCATTGTTCACACACCATCTGGAATGGAATTGATCAAAGAAATAACTAGAGTCTTCCAATTATCTGAAAGAGCATTGAGTAATAAAAGTGTTTATAACTCATTATCTAACATCATTTTCATGACTGACAACTGATTAATTATTCTTTGCACTTCATTCAAATGCTCTGACACAGGTCTCCCATCTCTAAGTTTGATATTTACCAATTGCCTGATCAAGAAAGCATTGTTTTTAGTTGTTTCCTCTCGTAAGGATCATACAACTTCTATCATAATGGCTTTGCGCTCATCTCTGTAGATACAAAATGAAAGACATTGTCATCTAATCATTGTGTGATGGTGCTAAACACTCTCTTCTACGAATGAAAGAAAGAACACACCAAAAAAAAAATGGAGATCACCCAATGAAGATTGCCTTCATTCCTTCTTTCTTCTTTGTCTCTTCTCTCTCTTTTGGACCTGCTGATCAACCCACGTAGCCTTGCTGCGTTTTTCTCATCCTTCTCTTCTTGCCTTCCTCCTTCCCTTCTCGTTTTGCTATGTGAGAGCAAGAGGGAAGAGCCATCTTTCTATTTGAGAAAAGAGAGAGTCGAACGAGAGAGGGTAGGGCACCATTGAGTGAACGAGCGGGTCGGGTCCTCACTTGAGGCTGGACCCGACCCAACAATGGGTTCGCCTCATGTCGGTCAAGCTTCTTCACCGACACATGCAGCTGTTGTTCACCCGACACAGCTGCCTTTTCATAATAGATGAATGCGGTGTGCAGTTCTTCGGTGATGGGCTTCTCCAGCCTACGGTTTTGAATTCAGCAAGATGCTATATGGTCAATTCTCTTTTTTGGCAGCCATTTGCTGCTTCAATGACAAGCCTTATCCAGTGTGTATGGTTCTGAATTTGCGATGCTATTCTTTTATCTCTCTCTCTCTCTCTCTCTCTCTTCCTACATGCATGTCTAAATAGGGGTCTTTTAGTTTTTTCCGTTTGATCTTTAGGGTTACTTTGTGCTTTGATTTTTTTTTTTTGTGAGTAATTGAATTTTGTGAGATGATCACCATTTCCCCCTTAGAATCCCTAATTCTATAGAAGAGGAGAAGGAAAGAGATATACCAGTCAATGGAAGGTAGCTGTAATTGCTGCAAGGAAAGAGAGTTCTGTACGCTGCACTGTGTATGTAATGAGAGTATGCCAAATGTGAACCCTACTACCAATATATATATTTACTTTCATGCTTAAACATTGCATATGCATGTACGTGAGATAACAAATAAGTATGAGATAATATTTATTAAATAACAAAAGCTTTATGAGATAATGAGATATTGAATGAATGGATGCATAAGATAATGTTTATGAGATAGTAAAAGATTTATGAGATAATGAGATAGCACTAAGCATAAGTATGAGATAATGTTTACGAGATAATAAACTATTTATAAGATAATGAAATAAAGGATAGATGTATGAGATAATGCTAAACATAACTATGAGATAATATTTGTGATATTATAAAATAATTTATGTGACAATAAGATACCGCTATAAGCAGAAAAATGTTTTTTTACTACTTAAAGGGGTATATTGGTTATAATGATATATATATATATATATATACACGGACTGACAAATTTACCTTTGTTGAATCTCCAAATCATTTTTCTTGTGGTTTTCTTTTTGTCTATCCAAAAAGTTTCTTTGGGTATTTTTTATTATCATTAAAACTATGCATAAAATTATGCACACAGGGACTACGAATATAATCAATTTCGTGTTGCAAGAGGAGTAGAGGCCACTGAACTGCAGCTGTCACAAGAGAAGCAATGGGAGGCTCCACTCTGCGACCTGTCCACTTGAGCCCTAAAAGGTTTTGAAAATTAAGTCGACCCCTCCCGGTTAAGTTCTTATTCCGCAATCCTTGATTCTTTTCTTCTTTTTTTTGTAAATACAATATTTGTCATTGTAGGAGGTGAAAATTTCCTCAAGGACGACACATGGGGTTCCATGTGTTAAGAATCAAGTGTCATCAATAGGCACATTTGGTGTATTGATTTCGATCATTCTACAACCCTGGTATGAAGTAACTTTACAGCCCATGGGTATTCCATTTGGGACTCACCTAGGTGTTGTTTGCCCTTTCCTTTGCATGTTGATAGATCTAGTAGTTACAGGCACATGCATGTTGGTTGTATGTATTATGTTAGTTCATCCATATTCACAGCAAATGGTTTCTGTGTAGTCCCAATGGCCCTCCTCGTAGGCTAAGTGAAAAGGAGAACATTATTTTGGCAACGAAAATATCAACAGATTATTTGGTTGATTATTGTGTTGGCATTTACGCTCTTGATTCGGGATAGTATATACATGCTTGAGTGACATTTAGGGGAGTAAACTTGGAATTTTATGTTTGGGATTTTGTGCTGGGTCCTGTGTCCGGCTGGCCATTACAATTTGTGAAACTTAAATGATCATTTGCACCAACCCGAAGGCTACAACAATAATGTTTTCAGAATCTAAAATCCAATTTTGAATTTCGTCTATTTCTCAAAATCGATATTTTAATTTTATCTCATCATATTAAACCAAATTCAATTTTTCAAATTTGTCTTTTTGAAATCCATAAGATTGATATTTAAAGTCCAAATCTAGGCAATCCAGTCCAAACAACCGTACCCAAGCTTCATTAAAGCCAATTTCCAAAAATTCAGAATTATTTCCATCAAGCCACAAATTTGTACCTATATCTAGAACCGTTTTCAACAAAATCATATTTCAAAATTGAATTAAAAACTAATCAAATCCAAATAAATCTTGATTTAAGTTTGCACCCCGTTTTCATCAAAATCAATCTCCAAAATCCAAGCTTAGATAGATCATGAGCAAGTCCATTAGTCAAATTAAAATCTAATTCCTTAGATCCAATTTCCTATTTCAATATGATTTTCAAATCTAAATAGTATCATTTTCCAAATTATATTTTGATACATTTAAATAATATTGCTTTAAAATGATTCAAAGTTTGTATATAAAACTAGTAACATTTTCTTTTCTTTTTTTTTTGAGGTGGGGTCAAGGTCCTTGCAGGCCCTACCTTGACTGATGACTCCGCCCCTGCCTACAGGCCATTCGCCAAGGGCACGTCACAGCGATAGGAAGGAGTTGTGGCAGTTTCTGGTGCTGTTTTTTTATTTTATTTTAACATTCAATACAAATTTGAGGCAAGGCAACGGGAGGTCGGGGGAGACAACGGCCTCCGCTGCCTAAAGTTATTTTATTGTAAATGAAAAAAAAAAAAAACAAAAGGGAACCATGCCTTTTGTTGTTAAATGGCTAAAAATAAAAATTGATAACCAAATAACAGCTATTATATGGACGCTAGCAACGGTATGATATAAGATATAGTGATTTTAGTGGTAAAATCATTTTTTTAGTTATCCAACAGCATCCATCAGATTAGAGTTTCTATATACACACGTACAGCCACATCGAGAGAGAGAGAGAGCTACTACAACTTGAATTTATGGCATCCTTATCTATTTTTATGTAGAAATAACAGTTTTGAGATTATTTTATGTGGTTACCGTAATATTGTTAGCATTTCTATTCAAATACCACGAAGCTCTCCAACTTTAATTGTCAGACAAGCTAATGGATCACAACCTTAGGTTCATGAAAAGAGTGCTAAAATATTCAAAAAAATTTAGCTGTGTAGATAGAGTATATATATTGATCCAGCATGAGCTAAGCAGACGATTCAAATGCATTAATTAAACACTCTTCCATGTCGTAGAACAATTTTTAATATTAAAGAACACATACCCTCAGTTGTTTTATTTGGACAACCAAGGAATATGCGTTGGTAGATTCGAATGAACTGCTCCGAATCCCAATGCCACATCGCGGTCAATTCTCTCCTGGTTTCCTACCCTCGACAATTTCAAGTCCCTTTGTGCAAAGGAGAACACGCATATATAAATTGGTAAAGACAAGTCAGCGATAAAAACTAAATACTTTAATTGTTTGTTAAAAAAAATTATTTAAAATGAAATATATATATTTGTAAAAACTAAAAGGTGCTTTGAATTTAGTTGTTTTTATGAAGAATGTTGATTTTTCTACTATCAAAATGTTGATGTCCTTCATTTTTGCATGCTATAAGGAGGGCTATTAAGACTTAAAAAATGATCAACTTAATATATATTTTGCATTAACCTATCCTTAAGATCATATTCGTAAAGTTAGATTAAAAAAAACTTTAAATATCATATTCAAACGATCTCATTTTTGTTCTTGACCTGTTAGTTTGGTTTATATATATATATATATATATATATATATATTACAAATTGAAATGACCAAAGAATCTTATGCATCTCGAGAGAAAGTTTGAAGTCGTCTTTTTAGACAAAAATTGCAGAACAAAAAGCGGCTTTTACTGACAAGGAAGGAAAAAAACTGTGAGTGAGGAGACCAAAATGTCAGGAAAGTTCAAATCTTCCTTTCAATTTTTTTTAAATTTACATATAAATTTAAAAAAAAATTATTTAATTTTATATAAAAATTTTCAAAAATGATATTTTAGTTTTAGTCAAAATTTTAAAACTTTAATTTGACCCCTTCATAAAAAAATTTTAGATTCACCCCTGCATATATGGACACACATACAAATGTGAGAGTAGAACCGTCTAATATTTTTTGAATTTCAGTTAATTCCCTTTCTTAACGCATGAAATCTGAGCCATTTGTTCTTTTATACTTTTACCACACATACATGAGGGTGACTCATGTGTTAGTGATACGGGAACATTCAATTATCGTCGCAAGTGAAATGTGCTAAGCTCCAATACATACATAAGTAATGGAGAGATAAATTTCACTGTCAACAGCTGAAATTCTGTATCTTGAAAGATAATTTGTTCATCAAAAATTGATTCACAAGCTGTCCATTCCGGAAAAAACAACTACCCTAAATTCCGTTAGAAGATACTCATATGAAATTAACATCACAATTGCTTGCAGATATATAATATATGAATTCTCCGATGAACCAAATATTCGACATCCCATTTTTCTATTTCTGTGATCAGAATTATATCTTTTTGTTTCTTTCAAAGGAAATCCTCCCTTGACAACAAACTATGAGAATTTAAATTAGCCAGCTACTTGATGCTGCCAGATCACTAAAAACCTATAACTCATCACTAAAAACATCGTAAAGTTTTGATATTGCTAAAAATACCATAAATCATTGCTATATGACAAACCGTTGCTAATGCTGTGGCTAAAGACTTGTTGATGATTTTTAATCTTTTAGTCATCTTGCAGCTCGACGACCGGCTGATTTTAATTCTTCAGGGAATTAATAGCTATAATTAACTTCAAAAGTAGCGTAAACATAATTTTTTGGCTGATCAAGGCACTAGTACTTTAAATTTTAAACCAGCTTTTAGGGGCACAAATATGTAAATAAGAGCAACCTTCTACACAAACCCTGAAAAACGAGGAAGTCTACGTGAAGAGATCGAAGCTGCTTATCTTTATTGTGTGTAAAATGGCACCGGGGTTCTAAGGGGCTAGTCAACCCATCTTTGTCAATGATATCATCCGATTGAGTAACAGCCCCTCAATATGAGATAATATACTTTTTTTTGCGTGTGTGATTTCCGTGAGATTAGGGATATCCTATGTGAGATTCTGCGGGGACCCCGCAGCTACGGTAGAGCACAAAGAACTATTAAAGTAATCTTACTATCTCACACATTATAAACAATTAATCTCTTTCAATTTGTTGAACAAAAATTGAAGTTCTTTCTCATTACGTACCTAAATACACCATTATTTATATATTACTTGATGATCAATATTATGTTATAACAGTAAAAAGCACCACCCTTTTCCTTGATCTTAAACTATCTAATTCAAAATTGCTGTCAGGATCGACACCGAGCACCGAGCACGCACCGCATCAGTTAGCTCACTTCTGGCATGACTCCTGACGCATCGATTTATGTATATATGCAATCAAACCTTATTGGTACTTAATGAATAATGCCGCATTTTTTTTGCGTTCAAAAGCTAATGGCGATACTTTTAAACGATTTATTAAGTGAAAAGTACATACATATTTCTTAATTAAGCATCATGTAAAAGCTAGAAATAAAGACTTGTCTTTACTGACCTAGAGAAATTAACGTTCTATTGATCAATAGTACTTCACCATCATGCTTAGTTACTATTGATGGTCGAAAATTGAAAAACTATAATTAAAGACATCATGCTTAGTTACTAAAGCTACCATAAACACATGTAACAGCATTTTCTTTAATTCCTACTATTTGTTTGAGCCATTTGATACATCGGCAGACGGCAACATTGCAAGAAGTCCCCCTTATCATATATTAATTCGCAGCGCAGTACGGTCTCGATGTGCCCCGATGAGACAGTACACACGCACTCCCCCTCCCCTCCTTCACACGTTACTTAGTTTTATAACATTACAAACCTTCAACAAGTTAAAGTATATATATTATATATATATATTGGGGAACTGGCCGTAAGTACCGCAGGTCCGCAATACGCTTCCATGCGACCATATTTTTCACCATCTCCAATCTCAAAAATCTCAAAAGAATTGAAGAAAAAAAAGGGCAAAGAAATACGCGTCATCCCGAGATACCATGCATGCTTCTCACCATTTCCAATATTATCGAAAGAAATGAAAGAAAAAGGGGAAGGAAATGCGCGTCATGTGATTTATATATATGCCAGTCAGTTTTTTGGTAGATTCAGTCTTACTTATGGAACAATCGAATGTGATGCCTATATATATCCCTATGTACAAAATCATAGTAAAATGGTGTATTGCATTCTCTGTTCAATCATTTCCAAGGACAAAGGACAAGGATAAACTGAAAGTTAGGAAAACTTACTTGAATATGTGAGCAATTAAATTAATTAATTAAGTAAATATCTAAGCAGGTTAGGCTTAGACTTGAAGCTCATTCATCAACTGAACAGTGCCCCTTGAATCTCGATACATCATCATTTTAATTAACCAGTTGCTTTCTTATCACGATCAAGAAATTGGTGGTTCTGAAATTTAAACAGTAATCAAGATAAAAGGTGGGACCTCAAGATCAACTAAATAAAAGTGTTCCTCAATAGAAAAATGTGAATGTGGCAGTACACTTGTAAGTTCACTAGAAAAGAAAACTAGATAAAAGCGTAGCAAAATTAAATAGAAATGCCAAAACAAGGTAATTCCCTGGTTTTATTTGCCAAGGCATGACAGAGTGGGTTGGCTTAAGCCTGGGGACCGGCCCTGGCTGCTGCCGGATACATGGTACTTGGTTCAACTAGGGCCCGGGTCAGCTCGATAATGAGTTTTTAAAATTTTTTTATTAATATATATATATATATATAATATATTATTATGATTAAATGTATATATATATTTTTTAATTTAAAAATTTTTATTTTTAAATTTAATCTTACTGAGCTCAGGTTTTTTGAGTTGGACCGGGTCTAGGCCCGGGTTTTGTATGTCAGGCTGGCCCGATCTCGACTCATTATCGGATCGGGCCGAGCCGATGCCCAGGCTCAGATTGGCTACCAGCCATTGGTACAGCAAGCTTGGTGTGCACAGTTGCTAACACACACACACATAATTTAATTTATTTTCATATTAGTTCGTCCATATAATTTGACTTATTACATATTGCTGCCTTACAAATCTAATATTTTTTTTATATTAGTATCCCTCAACCACAAATTTTTGGCTTAACCACTTTCCGGTTAAGTAGCCCATTAATTGCCAGGGGCAAGGGCAATGTGAACCCACCACTCATGTTATAATTTCTTAAAAATTTTGGTTCAACTCGATAAAAATTAAATTTTGAAAGATAACACTCGGCATCTATAAAATTTTAGAAAAAAGATAATTTGGCTATCCCTGACAGAAATTATGGCTCAGCATACCCGTTACACTTCGAGGGATCCCGTAAAAGTAAAACTTGTGGGATCCCGTAAAAGTAAAACTTGTGAGAACAATCCAAGTTAATAGTTGGCTGCATGTTAACAAGAAGGTTACGACTTAGACTATGCATATTCTTGTTGGTAGTAGGAAGATGCAATAAAGTTTTTTTATTTTTCAGACAAAGTTTCTACGGGATTGATAAAAATGAGGATGATATATACAAAAAAAAAAAAAAAGGAGTTCAAATAAACTTAGCCCGGACCATTAGATACACAAAAGGGGCTCTAATATAAACTTGGAGCCATCCAAACTTTACAACTGACATTATCTAAAAGTATAAAAAGGAGATGCTGGAGTAGTGCCATGTAAGGTCCCTGTAAAGGTGGGAAGAAGTGACTCTCTTTGACTGAAATCAGCTTTCATCTCCACTTGCCAATACATATATTGTCCTACAAGAGTAGATGTTGACGGGAAGTCTGCCCCCCATGCCAATGTAAATAGTCCAACAAGAAAGTGGTAAACAATGTCCTTTCCAATACATATATTGTCCTATGCTGCTTATATATTTCAAATCTCAGGCTTTGTCAGTTGACATTGGGCATTGAACCACCCAAATCAAAGTCTTTTTTTTTTTAATTAAATACAAAATTGACATTACAATTCTGGTACCAGCTTTTCTCAGGGATTCTTGAATGGAGCAATTTGGCTCGTTAAGCATGTCCTGAATTGTTAGTTTCTCCACAGCTTACATGAAATGCCACATATTAAAAGGCATGCTCTAAATTATAGGTGGCCCACGCCATCGATTGGGCCAAAATAAAACTTTTCACACCATTCATAGTGTCCTACTTAACTTCAACCTTTGTAGTATTCCAAGCTTTGGCAATTCTCTAGGTGGCTAAGTTTAGGTCCATATGCTTCATCTATAAAGGTAACTCTTTCTCACGAGATTCACCCAAGGTAAGTCATGTGTAAGCACTCTACAAGCCAAGTTAGCTAGATTCGCCTTGTTGATTTCCTTTACATGATGCATTCCTGCACCGCCCTCATTGAAAGGAGAACACAATTTGTTCTAGCTTACATGTTGTCAAGCTTTGTTACCCTCGAGTCTCCCCAAAGATATTCTGCATACATGTGTTTGAGTCTTTTACATATGTTACATAGCGGTTAGATTGAAAGTTCCCAATATCTAGGCTATGTAGCGATAATGTTTTTGATGAGGTATAATCAGTTTGCAAACAATTTTTTTTCTTCCATGTACCATTTCTTTCCTAGTATTGATAAGAATGCATTTAAGTATGTCATTGGGAGATTTCCCCTCTTCCAATGCCACTCTTTATCCACCTCCTCTATAATTTAGTTGTCGATATTAAATCCATAGATGGAACTTTTAAAAGCATTTCTTACAAATCAACTCAGTTCTCCAAAGCACTAAGGTAATCTCTCAGCAGTCGAAAGAACTTCTTATTGCCATGTATAAAGAAGATTATGTCATCAACATAAATTGTAGATGAGCAGGAAGAAGTTAGCTTACCCAAACATGGTACACGAGTGTTACCAAAGGTTACTACAACCTCAACATGCCTTGTCAAAACCTTCATGACAGTAATAAAGAGGTAAGATGAGAGTGTGTTCCCTTGCCTCAAGCCTCAATTGGGCTCAAATCAAACACCTTCTTTATCATTGTTAAAAGCAAAAAAAAGAAATTATTTTGAATGTTATCATCATTCTGGCAGTCCACAGTTGACAAATCTTAGGTGAACTAGAGCATTTCTAGGAATTTCCGATCCACTCGATTATGCACCTTACTTAGGCCAATCTTAACACAAGCTGATTTATGACTAAGAACATGAATGATCTCTTGTGTGGTGAATGTTTCTCTCTTGTAAGAAAGTGTTTTGATTCTTGGGGAGGATCTTGCTGAGTATAGACATTATTTTCATCATCATGTGACTGATGAATTTGAGAAGGCCATTGCATGAAAAGATTAGCTAGAACTTGTCCATTGTATTGATGTCAGGCTCTTTAAGAATTAAAACAATGTGGGTCTTATTGACACTTCTCACCACTCACCAGTTATAAAAGAACCTTTAATGGCAGCATTGACATCATTTCCAACTAGTCTTCACTATCTCTGATAGAAACCATTCAGGAATTCATTAGGCCCCAAAGTAGAGTCTTTGACAGATTGTGAAACAACCCACTCAACTCTTGCCAAGGTAACATGAGACATAAGCATCAATGTTTTCAGCATTAGTAACTGTGAGTTTTGACTTTAAAGTCTGGGAAGCAATCTAGTAGAGTTCAAACAGCCAACCAATTCTATAATGTATCAAGTGTTCATCTCAAAGATATTAGAGATACTTATTCTTCCATCTTTCTCCTTTGACCAAATCTTTTAAAAAATTGGTATTTTGGTTACCATTTTGAGGTCACTTATCATTTGATTTTTGTCTCCTTAGCTTTTCCCCAAAATTGATCAAGTGAATGAGTTGCAACTTGACCTCATGTTCTTCATCAAGGGCTCCACATTGCCATTTTCTGCCTCTTGTTGTGGTGCACATTTGATTCTATGTTTGAGGTTGACAATTGTCTTATTCAAATCATTGGCCTGGGCTTTACTCCAGTCTTTTAATGACTTTTTAATTGCTTTAATTTTTTGTAGTAATCTAATCATGGCAAACTCCTTGATGTGGGCATTCCAGTAAGTATTGGTCAGATTTGAAACCCCTCTAGCTTCTTCTAGTATTGGAAGTAGCAAAATGACATCTTGTCACTAGTATATGCATTCCTTCTCATTGAATGGATTGTGGCAAAATCTCTAAACTGAGGGCTAGAGAGTTTCCTCTGCCCATGCATTGGAGATATAGAGTTGATCTAGTTTGCTCATGACAACATTTCCTATATTGTACTATTCGATCAAGTGAATATGAAATCCAAATGGTAAATTTTTGAGAAACATAGTTCTTAATGAAGTTCAAAATGTCAAGCATGTAGCAATAGCTGGTCTCTTGCCTAATTTTTCAAAAGCCCCTTGAATGGAGTTGAAATCCCCCATGCATACAACTGGTTGTCTATAATGAATAATCTAGAAAAACAATTGACCAAACAAGGTTCTCTAAATTCTAAAATCTAGGTCATGATAAACAGTTGTAGTAGTAAATTCATGAAATTCATAATTTGTTTTAAAGTGAAGTAAAATCTAGTATAAGCTAATATATATTAAGGATATAGCCAACCTAAGTATCCAACATACCAATTAAGGAGAGATAGCCTGAACAATCCCATAGTATCAACATCTTCGCATAGTTGTCATAAATTTGAACGTTGAATCAAGCAAAGTTTAGGGAACTTCAAACAAGATTTGTCATATTGAATTGCATTGAGTTTCATATCGATAGAAATTGCAATCTTTGGCTTCTTCTCATGTACAAAATTTGATGCGATCATGCCAGGCTAGTTTAGCTCCCAGTTCATGGATGTTCTACCATGGGATATGCATTAGGTGGTAGATTCCCAACCAGCCCCGCCTATATCAAGATACCTGAAAAGCCTTTTGGTCTTATCTCATCACCATGACAATGGATTTGCTGAGCCACATCTGGGGGAATCAATATTTCCATGGGCTAAAAGGAATCTTCAAGTTGTTCTTCTTCTCTAGCATTCCCTATTATCATAGTGTTCTCTGCATTGGTTTATTTATCCATTGGCTTCCTGCATATATTCACAACACTTGTCATCTTTAGGTGACCTTTGGTAGCTTAAGGGAATTGAGTTGTACCTTAGAAGAATTGATTTCTTTGTATCTCAAAATGTGCTTTTTAGGCTTTACCTTGATGGGAAAACCTTATCACATCATCTTAGATTTTTTCTTGTCCATCCGATAAAATTCCACTTTTCTGTTCTTTCTAGGAGTGAAGTCAATGGTAGAGAAACTGGAACAACCATTGCTCAATCTTAGAGAGCAGTTGCAAGTTGTTAACATCTATTTTACTTGTCAGTTTATTTGACCTACTAATAATATGAGCTCCCAAATTCAGAGAAACCAAAATTCATCTTTTCTTGCTAACCATTGGAGACATCATTCATGATTTTTCGAGAGTTTTTTTCTTATTCAATCCTTTTATTTAAATATTTCTGCAAAATACCAAACTTTTTAGAAGTTGATTATGTACCAACTAGTTTGCCGATGTATTTTGGTTTCCTCTTCTCTGTTTTAGCAACATGCATTTGGGGTGGTCTCTATACTCCAATGTCCCCTAGTTTTTCCTTATATGAATTATCAAAGTAGTTGATTAGTAGCATTGCATTTCCTATAGCATTTAACATTTATCTCATATGCAATTGAAAGTGAGAAGACTTTTCTTTCCTTAACTTCTAGTTTAACATCCATTACAAGCGAAAACTCCAACGACATCTCGGTCTTTATCTGTACAAAACCATATTATGAAATTTCTTAGTAAAAACATTAGCTCAATTAAGGATTCCCCAAATGGCATCTGCAATAACTTTGAATGCACTTGGAGACCAAAGTTCTACCAGAAGTTTCGATAGCCTTATCCATATTTGAATCTGGTTGGACCATTCAATTTTCAAGGGCATGCTAAGAGCCCAAATTTGCAATCAACAAGTGACCACCAAAACCACCTACTAGGTGAGGCAATAAGCCTAATATCATCCTCATATGAGGCATGAATGTTAAACAAGTCTTTTCCCATGGATGTAAACTTTGGAATGCTTGGCCATAGTTGTTTCAAAGATGTAAAAGTAAAACCATGGTCGAGTCTCACTTTTTCCATACCCCTAAGCTAAAGTGGAAATAGCTAAAACATAGACATGATATTTTAGTCTTTTTATAGGACTATTTAGAGATGAAAAATCATTGCTTATTGTTTAGCTTCCGGCCTTCCAGTAGCGGGATGTTATCTTCCACCTTCACTCTTTTGTCGTCAATAACATAACCTATGAGTGCATCATCATTTAATCATACCCTCCATGAGTTTCTCCCAAATTATGAGTATTGTTTAGTTCATTTCTTACTTTCGCCACAATAGTACCACTATTCTCCATCTCGATTTCCACTGTTAGTACAACCAGTAACATGATTTATAATATGTTCCTACTATAAAAAAATGGATCAGTGATTCAGAGCTGTTTTCATCTATGCCACTCTCTTTAACAAAATATATCATGTGGAAACTTGTATTTTGTGCATGAAAACCTGAGAAAGGGTTTCAACAGCTAGTGATTTCATCCTTCCTCACATGCCAATTATCCTTTTAGGTTCTCTGGCTATTCGCCTTCCTTTGATTGCCTTTACTTCCGTTGATGGATGCATTCATTTCCTTCCTTTAGTGCATGCTTTAGCTGTCATCTTTTCACACATTGAAGGTCCTAAATGCCAGTGATGTTGTAAACAAGAGAGAGGGAGAGAGAGAGACCTTGAAGAGGCATTGATCTTTGTTTAGCATGCTTTAGCTAATTTTGTTTAGCATGAACCTATGTTGCTTGATGAGGCATTGATCATTGGTCTGATTTGCCTTTCTTGTGTTCTCTTTGTTTGTGTTTTAACTCAATAGTTATATACAATAGCTTCAAAAGCTGGATCACCATCATTCTCTTTGCACGTGTGCTTAATTGTGTGTCTTAGAGTGTTTTTTTTTTAGGTGTCGTCTTAGGTCAAACGCATTTGTGTTCTTGAAGTCAGCCATACTTTTCGATATGAGCTTAGCTGAACTCGGTACTAATGAAGTCCAGCCACTGGTTTTTTTTTTCTTGCCTTTCTCAGCTTAACCCCAAATGTTATAAATAGATAGACCTCACGTTTAGTTGACATGAAAGACAATCCCAAGGATGTAAGTCCCTACCAGTTGCCATCCAAAATGGTTATAATTCATATAAAAAAGCATACCCTTTTAATTTATATAGAGGAAAAGGCTTGTTTTGTTCCAAGACATGTAGCATTTTCAATTGATCGACAAAATTGGGAGGTTTGAATAATTAAACTTAGTAGTTTGAGTATCTTGTCCTTCAATAAGGACACAATAATGTATATATGAGTTAAGTTCGCCTGATATTGCATAGTATTCTTTCTAAGAAGATTTTACAATTTGAAAAGTTTTCCTCTTTTCCCCTTGCATGGTTACTATTTTTTTTATAAATGGTAGTTGCATATTGTGGTCTTGTTTGTTTATCTTGCTATTGTTTTCGTGAGAGTTTTTTAGCAGTCGACGTTTCACATTGTGGTTTCATTTGGTCTTCTATATTTCTTAAATCATGACTACAAAAGTTTCTTAATGGTGCTGATATTTGTAGTTTTTGGCACTTGAAATTAATTAGTTTTCTATGTAGGTGGTGATGTTTTACTTCATTACCCATCAAGAGAGCTAGAAAAATTGCAAACCATAAAATTTTGGTCAAGAAGTTGGGTTTAGATTATTCAGCAAGCCTTGAAAGTTTTGTTAGCTGAGGATTTTTCACTTGCATTCATCTAATGGGGAAGTAATTGATGTTAATACTGAAAGCGCTGACATTTCTAATCGAAACAATTGTGTATGCAATTGCTCACATTGCCGGAGTTAAGGGAGTTGTTGTTTGAGGGCAAACAACCTTGATCTTCGATGTAATGTTTCCAATGGTACATTCTCTTCACTTAGAACTTGAAAGTTGTCATTTTTAGTCAAACTTAATTCTAGTATTGGCTTCAAAAGAGATGCTTTGACTGTCAAAGTTGAGAAAATACTTTAACCCTATGATATCTAACATATGAAAATATCTCTACCATGCATTTAGAAACCTACTTATCTGCAATAACAATTGCTATTTTTACCAATGGTAATTCCTTTTTCGAAGAAAAAAACAAATTGGGTAAGGTTCAAAATGTGATTTTCTAGTAATATCAATTGGACTAATATGATCAAAATGGATCTATTATAAAAATAAAACTAGAGCAATGCAAACAGAAAATGTGTTTAAAAGTTATGCCTTCAATTGCCCAGTCGGCTTGTAGAGTTAGGATAGTTGCTCCAACAAGTTTATGAAAGGCAACAGACTCTCCTTGTTGCCTTCATTTTAATTCTGTACAGTCTTATAAGTTCATGTGTTGCTATTTTCTGAAGTTAAAACTTTCTCTTCACGAACATTTTAATTTTCAGAGTAATGTTCAATATCTAAATGAAAAAGAGCACTATCTATAATAAAATCACTCTCTCTCTCCCTCCTTTGTACACCCATGCATAAAGATCATGCTGGTTATACAGTAACTACATCTACCCTTAGTTAAAATGTTAATTTCCACCTTATTCAAAGCATCTCCATGTACACAAAATTTTGTTCATAATTGTCATGTACACAAAATTTTGTCTTCACAGTTGGTGTACATAACCTCAACTTTGTCAAATCTATTGAGAGCAGCTACTGTGTATTGAATGAGTCTCTGCATAGCCTATAGAAGATTACATTCAACAACTCAAGGTGTTTAATCAAAGTTATTATCGGCTGCTTACTTTCAATTGTTGTGGCATTCCTTCTTATTGAACTTTCAAGTGCTTCCTTTCGAACATGCCGTGCTTTTGCTTTGAACATTTCATGTCCATTGGTTCGTTCACCACGTGACATTTTTCAACTTGTCGCTCCTATGTGATTGTTGCTACCATTTCTAATTTCAATACTTTTCTTTGTGGTTATATTTGTTTCACAAACTTCATTTTTCTCTTTGAAATTTCACGATTCTTTTACCATTTGCCAAATGTTTTTAAATCTACATTTTGGAATATACACCAAAAAGTGAAGGGCAGCCATGTGACAAATATGAGGTTGTTGAACAAGATGACAAAACAACAATACCTTCCACTACATAAATTGATGTTCAAAAAGAGACAATTTCAAAGGGGTGATTAGCTTTAGAAGATTCATGTTAGACGAGAAAGAAGAGTTGGAAGGTCTTGTTTTACAAAAAACACAGTATTGAAATAATGTCTGGTGCATGGAGAACAAAAAAGAAACGGCCTTGGGAGATGGTTTCATGTGTCTTTGTATTTTCGTCCAATGTTGCTGCTCTCCAAGTAATTCTTTTTTTCAGAGGTGGAGCTTATTTCTTGAAGTCATTCTTCATTGCTTGATTTTTTTGGTGACCTGTTTCCTGTTTTCCCTTTTCATGTTTGGATGGCATGCAAAGTTCTTTTAGCTCTATATTTATTGGTTTCACCTTCTTGCTTGTGTTCTCATGTAAAAGAATATATACAGACTATTATTGTTTTGTAATTTATTTTAGTGAAATGAGTTAAATGCCTTCCTTCTTGTTGTTTATTATTTTCTTGTACCATTTTAGTGGCAGAGCATGTCTCGACCTATGTCAAATAAGCACATAATGTCCTTGTGGATACATCATTTTTTCAGAAAATTATGGATGCAGATGCTGCAAGGCTATATATATGTGTGTGAGTGTGTGTGTGTGTGTGTGTGTGTGAGAGAGAGAGAGAGAGAGAGTTATGTGATTCTCCACAAACTAACAAAATTAACAATTAATAAGCTATGGTTCTATCAATGATTCAACAAAGAAGAAAGTAAATTGTCAATTGCCACATCCCTATCATGTCAACTTGGGTGCAAAGAATTAGCTAGATTTGTTGTTGTGCCTATGTTCAATGTATTCATTGCCTTTGTCTGCATTCTTTTGGTGGCTTATTTAGTGATAAATGAGTGTCCTCCATTTAATAGTATCTCTGCTTGTCGTGCCTAGCGAATATAGAATTTTGTTTCCACTTCAATCACTGGCTGTCCACAGTGCACACACACTACCTGTCACAACAGTTGAAGGCGAGAGGTGCTTCCCACTAAGAGGATTGAGATGCCAATGTATAGGCAATGCAATTAACCTAGTGAGTATGTCAGTGTTTGAGTGACTGTTTGTTGTGGAGTTTGCATGCTATTGATGAGGCACCCAAGCTTCAGCTGCTATGTGCTACAATTTTGCATTTTCAGAATGAGGCAAGTAATCTTCATTCATACTTTAGGCTCATAAACACTAGACTGATTTCATTGGAATACTAAGGTTCACCTTGGATTTGACAGAGAATAGGTGCCTTGAATTTCCATTATAAACTAAGGAATATGTTTGTTATATTTTATTCCATGCATCTCTATGCGTTTAAATATTTTTATATTGTTACTTACCACAAATGGTTGATTTCTCCTAGCCAAGACTTTGCATTTCTTATAAATCAGCAATTTCATAAATGCTGTCAATGTGGGTGAGTGTGCACAGTAGTGGATGTTGGTCCATGGATTGCATCAATCAATTGTAAAGAATTCAACTTTTTGATATTAAAATGTTTTTCATAGATAAATTAATGGTGTTCTCTCTCTCTCTCTCTCTCTCTCTCTCTCTCTCTCTATCTATATATATATATATATATATATATATATATATATATATATATATATATATATATATATATATATATATTTTGTTCTCTCTCTCTCTCTCTCTCTCTCTCTCTCTCTCTCTCTCTATATATATATATATATATATATATATATATATATATATATATATATATATATATATATATATAATCTGTCTCTTTATTCTTATTTTTTTATTAGCATTAGTTGTTATTTCTAATATATATATATATATTTTATTAGCATTACGTGTCAATTTTTTTGTAGGCACAAAGTAATAAGCACAGTTTTGAACCGTTGCCAAAGGTTTTTACCGATGGTTTTTTATGTTTTTAGTGAATGTTTTGTTGTCGCTAAAAACATATTTTCCTCTTATGTGTGGGACACTCTGGAGGCTCCATCACATCCCAAATGGGTCACCAGTGAGTGGTCCACTATGAGGTGTCCTTAAAAACCCTAGCAATGAGTCTCTCTCTTCCCTTTCCTATACTCTACCAAGTTGCAAAAAAGTTAAGCAAATGAGTGCATGATTTTCTTGCAATGAGCACAACACAATTATTCCTCCATTGCAATTGTGCTATGCACGTGTGTACTGTCACTCCTTTTTTCCACAATTTTGTAGGACATAAATAAGGAAATTCTCTCTCCTTGTTGAAATATTTCTTTATCTATAAGTCCAAACAAGGACCTCTTTTTAAACTTTTTGCCCAAGAGGATATGAATTTCTCTAGCGTACTTGCCTGGCACAGATTAATTAAGCCTCTTAACCGAAGTTAATAACCTATAGTACATATATATGCTAAAGCTGAAAAACCCTTCTTGTTTGAGACTATGTTTAGGCTAGGGGCATTATGTCAATTTGAGACACTTGAACCTAAAACCATCTATGTTTTCATTTTTCTCTATTTAATCTCTCAATCATTGGAATGTGTTTTTGGTTAAGGATATACAAAATGAAATATATGTAAATACATAGAAACAAGTGAGATATTTCTTTGCAAATTGTGCTCAATTTCATATGTGGCAATTCCACCAAGATCACTTCTTTAGTTGGGGGAAGAATCAGCACGAATCGGATTTTTTGAGGAGGTATCCTTAGACAATATATGGTTGGTAAATAAGAATCGGTTTTTTAGCAAGGTGCCGAATGTATCATCAAATATTCAATTAATGGGGTTTTTGGCAATAGTAACAAACCATGAATTTGTGGCAAATTCAATGAACATTGTGTGCACAATGTTTCATTAATCTTCCCAATTTTTTAGTACATTCATAGACCGTAACAAACCTTTCATTTTGCCAACCAGCTCCTATTATTCTTATTGTTTTCTATCAATCCCAATTATATGTGATCATCAATTCTTGCCTAATTTATGGTCTGAATTTGAGATTATGGGGAAAGCCTGCCCTTAACATGAAGCTAGTTAATTTTTAAAGGTGAAACATAGACTGATCCTTTGTATGAAATTAAATATCTCAAGGCTGACAGCTTCAAGGGACCCGATTTTTTGAGGCCCTTACTGGCCGTTGACCTGCTGTTGAGCTTAATTAATTCACAAGATACCTCCCCATGACTTTATTATCTTCTTAAATCTTGTGATTTTTTTTTTTAAACCCTTCTTCATGGGAACATTCCAAAAGGATTCCCTCCCTTATTCCTTGACTTTGTGGAGTCAACATGACAAGGGCTAAGAGAGAGAGAGAGTGCGAGAGATAAAGAGAGCGAAGGTAGCCACCGAGGGAGGTAAGACCGGATTAATATATATAATCCGTCAGATCACATTTCAGAGAACACCTAACATCTCCGCCGTTCAACTTGAAAGAAGCGGCTCAGATGAAACGGGAGTGAACCTCGATAATAGGCTTCGCGCACAAGAAAAGATGGCAGATATCGATTATCATATTCGATTTTTTCACTTTGCTTACGAACGGTAAGGATGGAATACGCACGTACTCTAGTTAGTAACTTAGCATCGTCGAGTTGCAAGATCCACACCGTCAGGGATGAAGATGGACAGTGGGGATGAATAGCACAAGGGCAATTCCATGAGGCAGCTTCGCATGAGCAATAACGGCGAATTCTGATCACCGTGCGCACGAATATCTTAAGGAAAGGACATTGATTCCATAGGCGACGCGCTCATGTACGGGAACTCGATGATCATCTACATGTTTTATAAGTCAATAAGATTGGACGGTGCAGATTTTCAGAGCACCACCCGCACCAATCTGAACCGTCAAAGGGCCAAATCCGACGGTCCTCCCTGGTACAGCACAGAAGTTTCTTCATCATCTTGCTCATGCTATGCATGTAAGAACCCTAAAACAAGGACAGAAAGGCAGAAGGAGGACACATTCTGGGTGCATATAAATACAATACAAGAGAGATGTAATGAGGCCGTGGGCATTTTTCTGTGTCTGTCTTTGTATGTGAGAGAGATCTAGAGAGAGGGTACAGAGGTTGCTGTAAAACAAAAGGAAGCTGGTCTTCCGTTTGGAGAAAGTAGTCATTTGAGGCGACGTAAGGATTCGCTTACGAAAATGGGGAGATGGCTGTTGAAGAAGTTAGGTAGAAGAGAGAAAGCTGCCGGAGAGTAGTCTAGTTTCTCTTTTTCCGGCAAAGCGGTCAGATCAAGGTCGTCGGAATTTTATTCCTGATTCTGCTTTTTCCCTGGCTTTATAAACAAAACTGGGGGGTAATTCTGGAGGCCTCAGAGATCATGCCGATTCCTCAGGAGGGGCCATTGCTAGAGCATATTCGCGGGCACGAGAGACGTGATCAGAGGGATGGCGAGAGCGAAACCTCCTCGCCTTGCTGCTCGATGGAGGGTAAGGTGTATGTTGCAGTGGGGAGCGATCTGAGGGAGAATGTCAAGAATTTGATGTGGACTCTGAGAACGTTCAAACTGTGCAAGATCGTGATCCTTCACGTTCACCAACCTAATCATCTCATTCCTGCTCCGTGTAAGCTTTCCGTCTCCCAACCAAAAAGGCTCGTGATCTTTCATTTTTGGCTTCTTTTCACTTCTGCTGGAATATGATCAAATGATATATTTTTTCGGCGAAGATATATATTTCAATTTGCATTCTTGGTAGCTACCACCTTATTGATTTCTTGCTCTTCCCTCTTTGTTTTCCTGAAACTCATCAATTTATCGGCAATTGGGGGTTAGGAAGACTGCGCATAGACCCAATCAAATCATGTTAACCGATGCATTTCTGCATGAACTTTTATTTTTACAGCTTTTGGTTGTACTTTTTAATGTTTGTTCGATTAAATGCTATTGTTGTTATTGCTGACACGGTTATCTTGTTGGTTGTTGTTATTATTGCTACCGTTGTTGATCATTTATTTTTCTTGTTGCTTTTGTGGCTATTTTGCATTCTTTTTCAACCTGGTAGCTTCTATATTAATTGAAGTACATATAGTGTCTGGGTTAACCCCTGCCACTACTAGAGATCATCATCTTCCTCTTTCTTGTTATGTTGGTAATGGCGGCGTTGGTGGCAGAAATTTCCGTGACTCGATGTAAGCATAGCCGTTACTATATATATATATATATATATATATATATATGAAATGATGATGCAGATGCAATAGCATTCATCAGTTTTTGATTAATGATCAAGTCGATCATACAACATATAGTGGACTAAATGATCTGCCGCCATACTTTGATTAATGACCACCTAATTGATTTTGCTGAGTAATTTAACATCATCGCGGACATCAGCTAGCCTTAAATATCATTCCTCACGCCTTGATCATGAAAATAATAGACGTTGCATCATAGCCTAGTTATTGATGTTTAACAAAAGATTGCTATTACAGAGTGGCTGGATAGTATCATTAATATATATGTATAACATATCTTTTTCCAGTATAATTAACTAGCTAGTTCAACAAGTCAGCTTCGTTTTCCAATTTGGTGATGCAGGCTGAAGATTTATGCAACAGATTAAGAAAGGCTAGCTGTTTAAACTCTAAAAACTCAAATACAATTGAGCTTACATTCAAATTTAAAAAAATAAAATTGGGAAGTTGTTAATATGGCTACAAATTTACAATTGTCAACATTTTATGTTAAGCTCTAAAAGTTTACCACTTTACAGGCTTTAGCATGAGACCCATTGACATTTTAATTTCATGAAATTAAAGTGTCTTTTAGAGGAGATCAACTGAGAAGTGAAATCCCATGCAGATTGAATTGGGAAAATGTCGTCTAATTAAAGCAGTTTTCCCTAAATAATTCAACTACTTATTTCTAAGTTAATGAAAATGAACGCCTTTAAATGAAAAAGGTGGCAACATATTATTGATGTATATGTAGCAGTGTTCTTTTCCTGATCAATTTCTTTCTTTTTTTTTCATCCTTTGACGATGAAAGGAGAAATCACCCACATTTTTTATTTCAACCCCACGAAATGATATACTCATATGTACCCCCAGGGGACTATTAATTTCACTCTTCATTTCTTGGTAAATTAATAAATCCTTTTAGGAGCCATATTTATGATGAATCAGTTGACATCTAGCTAGGATTAATTAATCTCTACACATCAGGAGGAATGCCTTCTTCTTCTATCCAATCTCGTATCCTAAGATTGCAGGGGTTTGAAAAAAACTCGTGCTTATATATATATATATATATATATATATATATATATATATATATATATATATATATATATATATATATATATAATGTCCAGCCATATATGAATGAGCTGCAAGAGTCATGTTGTCTAAGATAAAGATTCGGCAAATTGTCGATTTTAGGGGGAAAATCAATCAATCAACATTCAGATTTAAAACAAAAAAGTTACGATTAATCTTTATGTCAAATTCAAATTTTTAAAAAAGTAAATTTTCTGGGATATTAAAATAAAATAATATTTTGTTATTACATACTGAATGTAAAAATAACTCCTTTGAATACCACGATTTCACAAAATCTAACATAGTATTGAAATTAAACGTGTCATATTTATTTTGTCTTAAAATTTTGTTACACTTTTTATCTATTCAAATGTTAAACGATATGTTTATTAGTGTTATACCAAAAGTTTATCAAAACTATGTAAATGTTATAAGATCTATTCCTGGTAAGTTTTTTATTTGATGAGATCTCAAAAATCAAAGTCCTACTTTATCTGACCTACAAAGGCAATTTTTATTTTGATAACGATAAACTAAAAAATGCAACATTTCTTTTGGTTGAAAATTTAGGTTTCAGATCTTAAAATCACATCCACCATTTGTGGCATCTAAAAATTCTTGCAAATACGATTAGATTTTAGTATTTATGGATTAAAGTTACCTAGAGGTTTAGAAAAAAAAAAGTGGTTGGTTCGTACCACCGATCAGCTTATGCTAAATTCAAATGTTAGGTTATCATGTATTCGACAATTGAAAAAAACAAAAAAGAGGAAGAATTCAGAAATTTTTGGATAACAAGAGAAAAAGAAATAAATAGCTTATAATCTGACTATTGGAAGACCACTTCTTCCCTTTTTTTTTATTGGAAAAAAACGAGGAAGGCGATCAGCCTAACCACCAGAAGTGGTTTTATTGTCCTTTTTTGAAACGGAGGAGGTCTTTTCGTATTCACCAAACAAAATATATATTTTCACATTTTTGGTGTATTGAAGTGGAAATGAGCAAAATACTCTCATTAAAATGAAAAAAAAAACTCTTAAATGAATAAAAAAGAATTGTAAAGAAGTAAAAATGTTTTAAATGACCGCTCCATTATTTTTGTTTAATTCAAAAATGCTTCCCATTAACTGCACACCGTTGTGAAGGCAACTAAATCTGATGATCTCCTTTCATTTCGATGGGGACTCTGATAAAAAAGTATTTTCTTTGAGGTTGTTTTAAAAGACCAAAATGTTCCCAACATGTCGCCAGCGACAAATCCCATTCTCTTGATTTTTACCCAGAGAAGGATTGAATACGTGACTATCTAATCAACGAGGAAGCAGTGCGTATTAAGGTAAATAAAATGGATGAAAAAAGGCCTTTCAACAGAAGAAATGAAAAATAAAAAGGAACCTCCTTGTAAATCTGAAAAGGGCAAAATCGGAAGAGTGGAAAATTTTGCTTTTTGAAGAAGGACGAAAGTGCGTTAACACAAAAACAAATGCCCTCATCCGAAACCAAAATTGCCCCCCTGCCAGCTACCTTTCAATGTAATAGTTGCTATTTATTTTTGCCTTCACCTGTTGCTCCCTAATGGATGGGTGGCTTTATGCAGTTGGAGGAGGGAAGATGCACTCAAGCAAAGTGAACTCCAAGGGATTAAATGCATACAGGCAACGTGAAAGGGAAGAAGTGATGAAGACCATACATGGATACATGAGACTCTGCAAATTGGAGAATGCAAGTTCTCTCTCTCTCTCTCATGCTTGCACACATGAATACCAAGGACCGGCGGCTAGAAGGGGCCGTGGCCCCACCTAAGATTTGGAATGACTTGTTAGAATTTTTACAAATTTTAATTTAAACCGTGTAAAAATTTTGAAAAATATGGTTTTAACTCTATAAAAAATTTTGAGAAATATAGATCCGCCATTGTCAAGAAAAAATTATTATCCACTCCTGACAAGGGCACATCGATTGCAAAACACGTATATCTTGATTCCTTGTGAATTTTAACACAATGTCACACGAATCTGTCCCAAAAATTAGGATAGTTGTACAAACACTACAATGAGGTGTTTCATGAATCCACTTTAATTTTTAGAAAAAAATTGTTACTCCAAACAACTTCAATTAATGACTGGATGATCACTTCGTGCATGATTTCATGTTTGCAGGTCGAAGCAGAGCCTCTGATCTTGAGATCAGAAGATGAGGTTCAAAATGTAATAGTGGAGGCAATTGTTCAGCATGGGGTAGAGAAGCTTGTCATAGGTGCGGCTGCAGACAGAAGATATCCAAGGTAACAATGTCACCCCCTCTAGCTTAAAATTTTGGTTGGAGAGGGCATTAATTCAATAAATTTTGCTTCTAAGTAAGATTGGGCACCGCGTGTCAGTGGGTAACCAGTACTCGGCCGGACTCAAGCTCAAACCTAGAAAAAGTGCACCAGGCCAGCTCGATAATTTATGAGGCTGGCCGGGTGAGCCCAATAATTTGTTTTTATTATTTTATTGATATATATAATATTTTATTATGATTATTTATATATTGATTTATATTAAAAAATATTTTTAAATTTAATTTGGTCAGGCCCGAACTAGGCTCGAGCTAAAGTTTTAATGGTGCTTTGTGGGCTTTGCTCGTCAAGCTGGGGGCTTTGCTCGTGACATCTCATACTCCAAAAAAGGAAGCATAGTTGAGTCGGAAGATATCCGCTGGCTCGGGCTTGAGTTTTGGGTGTGAGACTGGCCCGATGCTCATACTTACTTTTAAGTATATATATATATATATATAGTTAGTTAGTTACTAGAGCTGCTTATTGGATTGGTCTAAGACAAGGGTGTACAGTTAAGAGTTTTTCGTTGCAAAGGTCAAACTATAGTTTTAAAATTTTAATAGGGGTTAAAATAAAAAATTTCAAATGTTTTATATGTACTAAACTAAATTTTTTTTAGATCTATATATACATTTTTAAAATTTTTAAAATATAAAAAAAAGGCCAAAACCCGTCCATCCAAAAGCGGAGTTCAAGCTGAACCAAGCCAATTAGAGCCCAGATACCGAGTACCTGTCAGACGCCCAACTCAGTGTCCACCGAAACTCGGTGTTGGGTTTATGCCTTATGGAGGTGAGGCCCTTCAACTTCAATTATTTATTATGTGTGGACGAGTAAACTCATGAAAGCCCACACGAAATTATCCGGCGAGGGTATGAAGCCTCTAACACGCTACCTAGCCAGTTGGGTAGGTTAAACACTTGATAAGAAATTAAGTGCCCGACCCGTGATCAGCTTTTGCTGCATGTGTTATTTGGGGGCGTTTGGATGATATTGAAGGCAAAACCTAGCTTTTGCCTTCAAAACATGGTTTGTAGAATGTTCGAGCTCCATCAAAACTAGGTTCTCCTCAAAACCCAGTTTTAATCAAGCCAATGAAAAACCTGACCTCCTTCAAATTATTGATAAAAGATCAGGCTTTGAGTAGTATACGTGCTACCCAAACAAACCATCTAAGCTTTCAAAACTCATTCAAAAATTAGTTTTTATAAAACCAAGTTTTCACAAAACTGAGTTAGATGAGATTGTCATCCAAACACTCCCTTTAAGTTTACGATTTAATGAAAGATTTACGTACGTGCTATCTTCCACAATGGATCTTACGTTCATCTTAAACCGCTCGTCACGCTTATTTGCCTCCAATGCTAAAAAGCATTACATTAATAAAATGCTTAAATTTTGGATAAATGAGGTGAGGCTTACAAAATGTTTCATCACTAATTCACTATGACCTTTTGGGAATTTCTTTTCATCCATTTATACTATAAGGAAGCATGCCAAATTCCTCAAGTAGAGATGAACATGCATCCGGTCCTCATATATCGTCACCTTCTCTTTATTGCCCAGAGTCCAATAAAGAGCTTGATATTTCTAAAACCTCCCGTAAAGATTTTAAGGTTAATTTGACCATCTTATTTATACTATCTCATGCATATAAGAAATAAATATTGATGTCAAGTTGGTCGTGAGAGTAGTAAAATAAATTGGCAATTATAGAAAAAGCGGATCGAGGCTTTAATTTATATCAGAGAATTCATAAAGTAAGTTTATTGTTATCGCTGACATGATCCGGCGTGCATTCTCAGGAGCAAAAGAAAAAAAAAAAAAACACTTTTTGACTTCTCTTTCACGATCAAATTAACTTTCCTGCAACAAAAAGTCAAGCTGACGTTATGTGATGGTAACAAGCTAGTTTGGGCTAAGAAATTTAATTATGTGGATCTGACAACAGGGTACAGAGAGGTATGAATGTGCCAACCTCCAAGAAGGCCCTTTACGTTAATCTCCGCGCTCCCTCCTCCTGCAAGATATGGTTCGTCTGCAAGGGAAGGCTCGTCTCCACCGCCCGCGACTCCCTCGCCGATCATCACTGTAGCCACGCCGGCGGCAGCCGCGACGAATCCCTCAACTCCTCGCCAGAGGCGGCCGTCGTGGCGTCCTCCAACAGATTGCCTTCTACCTTCCTGCCCATGGCCGGGGACCAGCAGTACTTCTCTCAGGCGCACCCCAACTCCCCAAGCTCCATCTGGTTCTCTCCTCAGCGGCCCCACCACCGGTTGGACCTGTCCCGAAGCAGTTCCGATAGCTCTTTGGAGACGGTTCGGTCGTTGAACGACGAAATTGTCCAAGAAATCATTCAGCAGCAGGAGCCGGCCATTGCAGATGACGGCCAAGCCGTTGATCAATTGGCCTCCGTTCAGACTGCAGATATTGATGCTTCTGACGATGTAAGCTTCTCGCAGCTACCCCCATTCTCAATTGTTAAACTATTCTCTCTCTCTCGCTCCCTCCCTCTTATTTTCTTACCAGATTGTGCATGAAAGGCCTCTGATTAAGGTTCTAGAAGCTACCTCATTCTCAATTATTTAGTTTCACCTCTCATAGATATGATTTCTGAATTTCTCTGTCCTTCTGACCTCTCACATTATACTGCTGGATTAAATACATTTAATCACGCCCACCCAATACATTATATCAGGCGATGATTATTGAATGGAAGGCTGGATGGTCGAAGGATTTCACCTTATATATATATATATATATATATATATATATATATATATATATATATATATATATATATATATATATATATATATATATATATATATATATATATATATATATATATTGTGCGTGTGTGTTTTTCAAAATGAGATCTAATGTCCAAGTCTTTTTTCCATTTTTAGACTGAATATGATTGTGAAAAAGAAAAAAATTAAGAAAAAAACTGAATGACAGAGGAAAACAGAGGTTGCACAACGGGAGTAACTCAGCTCATTTACCATGTCTTCATACATACGGATGAGGATTGAGGACACATACCTGAGATACAGATGTGCATTAATTAGTTTTGATTTAGAACTAAAGACATCTTACTACAAATGTTTACATGCAAGGACCTCTGATTTCTGAGCAGAATTGTGTATGTTTTTATATACATATATACAACCACTCTGCTTAAGACATCTTACTAACACATTTTCTTTCTTTTCTCCTTAGATATGTGCATATAGTCGTGCATGTAATCCAAAAATTAACAAATTTGTAAACTTGTATTAAAGCTTTGAGCATTTTCTGTTGCAGGAAGAGTTTAAAGAGATGGAAGAATTGTTTGATCGATTTAAGAGAGCCATGGAAGAGACACAGAATTCAAAGAAGAGGGCCATACTTAAAGTAAGATACTAACATGATATTAGTATGCACTTGCCATATCAGTTTATTCTTGTTGATATGATTATGTCAATTCTCATATTCTATTTCTTCTACCAGGAAAGGCTGACCAAAGCTTATCTGGAAAGAGAGCAGGAGAAGAGGAGAGAAGCAGAGAACTTGTTGCTTGCAAAAAGGCTCCTGCTTGAAAAGCATATAAAGAAGGAGCAAGGTATGAAGATGGAACTTCGAAATATGTCGTCACAGAAGTCTTTGCTCGAGGCATTAAATCAAGAGCTTTTTGAGCGGCTGGAGAGGTTGCACCAACATAATGATGATGATGAGAGAAAGCCTGAGGAGATGTCCTTCGGAGAAACTTCTGTAGAACCGCAATGGTTGAGTGAGTTTACACATTCAGCATTGGTCGAAGCAACCGGTAACTTTGATCCTGCACTAAAAATAAGAGAAGGGCGATTTGGAACAGTGTACAAAGGCCGAATTGGACATGCCACTGTTGCCATTAAGATGCTAAAAGAGGAGGACGGCCTTCGATTGAATGGGGGGGAAGAGTTTAAAGAACAGGTGAAGCCTCTTCCCCTCTCATTAGTGGCGTTTCTGTCCTTTTATATCCTTCAGTTGCTAGAAAGAATTCGAGACAAAAAAAGTTCAGAAATGGGAGTAGGTTGGAAGAGGACCTAGCGCACGATAGCTAGCTGTGGTTCTTCTTTGCTTCTTATCAATTAGTTGTATACCAACAATGTCTTGTATAAAACATTTCTTTCTTTTCCCCTTTTTTCTCAGGTAAAAATTCTCAGCGGACTGAAGCATCCTCACCTTCTCACCTTGATCGGCATGTCCTCTGAGCCCCGGGCTCTCGCCTATGAGTACCACTCGAAGGGTAGTCTAGAGGATCGATTGCAGTGCAAGAGAGGGTCGCTACCTCTCACATGGCAAGCCCGAACACGTATCATAACTGAGATTTGCTCGGCCCTCCTCTTCCTCCATTCTGCAGGATTCGTCCATGGCGACCTGAAGCCCACAAACATTTTTCTCGATGCCAACTTCCTTGCGAAAGTTGGCAATGTTGGCATTTATCGACTGTTCAACAATGAAAACCCAGTGGGGATCAGTACCTTTGCTGACGGATCAGGGAATGAGGAGAACTTTGCATATGTAGACCCTGAACTTGCTGCAACAGGGAAAGCATTGCCTGAATCTGATGCCTACTCCTTTGGCATGATCATCTTACGGTTGCTCACCGGGAAACCCGCTTCCTGGATAGCAGCTGAAACCCAAAAAATGCAATCTGCTATGGAATTGTTAGCATCGATCGATCCGGCTGCCGGCGATTGGCCGTTCATTAAGGCCATACAGCTTGCCAAACTAGGATTCGACTGCTGCAAAGCGAACGGCCAAGGACGGCCAGATTTACGGTCTGAAGTTTGGAGCGTCTTGGAGCCAATGAGAGCCTCACTATTTCCATTGCCTGTGGGACAAACACTTGGCGAAGCTAAGCAGCCTCCCACATATTTCATTTGCCCAATTTTCAGGGTCGGTATCATCTCCTTCGATTCTTCAATTAGTTAAATTTTATGATTCAGTATTAATTACAATATTTGCATGTGAGACATTTGATGAAAAAGAACATTACATTTCAAAGCACGTTCTTTTATTACATATTTCAGAACATTATGTTTTTGTTTTAGGGGACCCGGAATATATATATTTGTCCTAACATTCGATTCGACTCTTGGAACTATGAATAATGTCCATAACTACAATATTATGGTTTATTTCTGATATTTTTGAACTATATGTTTAAGAAACATGTGTGCTAACAAATACACTATTCTTCTTATCGAACTTCTTAGTGTCTTAATTTGTTCTAAATATTTTCTAATCTCTAGATGGACCATAAAGTTTATCAGTTAAGCATAAACCATTTTCAGGCCGACCATTTTTTTCGTTCTTTCATTTCCTAATGTTTTAGCAATATGGCAATGAGAAACTTGTTCTAAGCCCTTGGTTAATTTTCTCCTTATTTCTTCGGCAATTTATTCCTTACTTTGTTGATATATGATAAAAGTAAATATTCTATATCACATTTTATACTCATAAATTATGCAGGCATGTACCCTATGGTACTTCATCCCTACACTTTTCATGTACTCTATGACAGGACATGTTGCTAACTCAAGGAACTCATGTTGCAAAACAGGAAATTATGAGAGACCCACAAGTGGCAGCAGATGGTTACACCTATGAAGGCGATGCAATACGTGGATGGATAGAGGGTGGGCATGTGACATCTCCGATGACCAATTTGAAGCTTAGCCATCTTAACCTGACTCCAAATAGCACGCTTCGGTTTGCAATCCAAGAATGGCTTGAACAGTGTTGAGACTTTGTTGGTGTCTTACTGGTACTTTTGCTTTGAGTAAATTGAGAAAGGAGAAAAACCGGAGAAAAACGAAAAAGAAAGGCTTGGCATCCCCGAAGACTATTCTTGTGTACTTGGAGTTGACACTTGCAACAAGAATCAGACCAACTATCGTTGGTAGTGAGGAAAGTAGAATAACTCAAGTACCATTGTGGGCTTTTTGTGGGCTTTATAGTACCCGTCATAGGGGCATGAATGTATGCTTTGATCCTACAGATATAGGTACATGTCTAAATAATAGTTTTATGTTTTTTGTAGTGTTAAATTATATATATATATATATGTTAAGATGCTGTATATAAATGCAACTACAAGTTAAAGTCGTTCCTTTTTGCTTGTTTGTTCTAAACAGTCTCCTTAATTTTGGTGCAAGCTCTTTTCATTCCTTAATTATTTATGTGGCAATTGAGCATATAGGTTTAAATTTGATATGTCAATAGGTATGTTGTATTTCTCAATTGGGAAGAATTTATCATTGCTAGTTCTCTTAAATAACTAATGGTTCAAATTCCTCAAAGCAAAGCATGCGTAATGGGAACGAGCATAAACAATGAAAATAATAAGAAAGAGCCACGGTTTAACGTGGTTTGGGATAGATTCCCTTCGTCCATGTTCTTTCTCCCCATCACACTTAACAATGGTGGAGAGGTTCCACTAAAAAATGAATCAAGTTATAGCTAATGATGGAAGGAGATTTTCTATCCTTATTTTCAGGCATTCATGATTACATTTATCCGAATAGCTTCCTTTGTGCACAACTAGGTTCAACTTCCCTTGTAGCACCCTTTATCATCTTCGGTTCACCAACTCGCTTGCCTATCTCACGCGTTATTGTTGGCTTCAATGATACCGCATTAGCTGATGAATCCTGAGATGATTCCTCGAGCATCTCTCTTTCCTTGCTAGCAGAGGTGGTGTGATTGTCTACTTGATTGACATCTCCCCTCAAACTCAACAATCAAGGAAGGACCTTGAGTTTGGACCTTCCAAGATGAAAGGATAATTCAGGTAACGCCTTAGTGAATGAATCAACAAGTTGGTCAAGAGGCAGGAAGGTGTCTAACAATAAGTTGTTTTGCCACTTCGTCTTTAATGAAATGCACATCATTTGAAAGTACCTACTCTTTGATGAAGAATAGGGTTTGCAGCCATAAAGGTGGCACTAGCATTGTCACACCAAATAAAGGATGGTCATGATTACATGACATGAAGATCATGAAGAAAGTATGGGAGCCACAAAGCCACTTCTCCAATATTCGCCACAAACCTGTAATCAGCTTCAGTTGACGAGCAAGCAACCATGCTTTGCTTCTTGGAGGTCCAAAAATGAGATTGAGATTAAGGTAGACAGCATATCCACTAGTGGATTTTCGATCACCAGGGCACCTAGCCCAGTTTGCATTTGAGTATGCATGAATTTGAAAGCTGCTACTCGGTGGAAAAAATAATCCAAAGTTAACGGTGGCCTTAACATAATGTAAATTCTTTTTAACCATGCTCCAATGGTCAAGAGTAGGGGTTTGCATAAATTAGCAAATAACAAATGAAAGATCTAGCTGAGTTATAGCTAGATACTGTAAGGCTTCCACAGTCCTTATACAACGCCACATCTTGAAATGGATCCCATCTTTGACTAAAGCGGTGGTGGCAGACATTGGCATGGCAATATATTTGGCTCCCATCATATTGGTGCATTTCAAGGTATCACATGCCTATTTCTGTTGAAACATAAGAAGAGATTGATTATGTAAATCACTCAGTAAGTGCCACAATAAGCTGATTAATATGCTGATCTGAACTTTCTATAATAAGAATATCATTTGACATATACCACGCTGTATATGAAAAGATTACCATGAGAGAAAACAAATAAAGTATATTTAGTTAACGAGGCAGTAAATCTTTTCCGTGTTAGGATACTGTTCCAGCATTGATACCAAGCCGTAGATGCCTGTTTTAAACCATGCAAGTCTTTCTTTTGATGGTACACATGAATCAATTTATCTAGGTCCCCAAAACTAGGTGGCTGAATCATACACATCATTTCAGCCAATTCAACATGCAAAAAGGCATTGTTCACACCTAATTGTCTGGTATTTCATAAGAGATAGCTACAACAAGAATAGTCCGAATAGCAGTAGACTTGATAATAGGTCTAAAAGTGTCAAAATAATCAATGCCCTCCTTCTGATTGTACCCTTTGGTTAAGTCTAGCCTTGTACCTTTTTATACTTCTATCTACTTTCTATTTAACTATAAACACCCATTTGAAATTAATCACATGAGACGCTTGATGAGTAATTACGAGAGTTTACTAATTATTTTTATGTAGTGTTTGAAACTGTTATAGCTTAACACCAATTAGGGTAACGAGCCGCATGATAAAAGGCATCTAGTTCAAAACCATTGTGAGTTTTAGCAACAAAAGTAGTGGGAAGAAGATATTTGGATGCAAGACATACTTCGGGTATCTGAGTTCTGTCTTGTGACCGGGTGACCATGTGGTGAGACCTAAAAGGAGGTAAACTATGACTATTAGGCTCAATCGAAGGGGTATAATCTAATGAGAAGAAGTCTACTATACAGTTTGATCGTCCTTGTCCCTAGGTTCATGGTTTTCAGCAATAAGGTATGTGAATGGATTTGGACCATGGTGATTGTCTAGCATTACAAAGCTTACTAAGGTCAGACAAAAGAAAACTTGTCTCCACAAAGACTACATGACGAGTGATAAGGATTTTAGTGTGTCAAGGTCCACACCCTTGTACCATTTATGTATATTGTTGTGGCGAATAATAAATGCCTCGTAGACCCAGAATCTGGATTGTGATATCTATATGGCTCCAAATTAGGATAGGCAGCACAACAGAAAACACACATCATGTCATAGTTTGGCTTCTATTTAAATAAAAAATCGCATGGGAATGAAATTGGAGGACACTAGTAGGTACACGGTTAAGAAGATGGACAACAGTTCAAAGAACATGTGATCACAAAGTTGTCGACAAATCACTTTGCTTCATTAAAGTCTGCCTAGTCTCAACTATGTTGTGATGCCTACATTCAACTGAGCTATTTTGCTTATGAATGTGGGGACAAAACACGTCTTTCTACACTATACTCTTGAAGAAATTCTTCATACCTTGATATTGTCCACCTCCATCGGTTTGAAGATACTTAATTTTCATTTGAAAACTTTTTTAGCAAAGTTCTTAAAAATTCTAAAAGCTTGGGCAACATCCAACTGTAAGCAAATAAATAAACCTATGGGTACCATGAGAAAACATCCATAAAGTGCACATAACACTGATCATTTACAGAACTAATATCAAGCTTATCCCCCAAACATCAGAGTAAATTATTTCAAATGGCTCACGAGCAATATGTGTAGAACAAGAGACTGTACTTTTCCCACACTTACAAGCATCACACACCACAATCACATCTCTACTACTTCTATCAACTAGAAGATTAAAACTAGTCAAAATTCTTTAAACAATATTAGAAACAGGTTGCCTATTGATGCCACCGACCACCAAAGTTTGCTCTCCCACCATTTCTTGCTTGATGTCATTTTAGAATCCATCACCTTTGTAAAGTCATTTCTCAATCATGCCTTGACCTAACACATTCTTAGTTACCTTGTCCTTAATAACATAACCACTATGATGAAACTCAAAACAAACATTATTATCACAACAAATTTTATGAACCAAGAGCAGCTTGTTAACCATTTGAGGAATATGAAGGACCTTGGAAAGCTTTAAACTAGCCACAAAAGAATTAAAAAAAGCATAACCAATATTTTTAGTTTCCAATTAGTAATATGGCGCATTGCAGCTGAATCAACCTACCAAGAATAATCTTCAACTAAACAAGGAATGGCATGGAAGGCTTGTGGAGCACCCAAAATTATTTTTGTAGACTGCTGATCACTGTTTTTTCGAGTTATTTGAAAACAAATTTTCACAATGTAACTTGACTTGTCATAATAAGGCTGTTATCACAGCAAATTTTAAAAAAAACGGGGCTATTAAAATTTTGAGTGTATTATTTTTAAAATGAATTTTAAATCCAAGTTTAGATCCAAATCTAGCATTTCAAACTCAAAATCCAATTATCAGATTCAAATTAGATCCAAAATCTGACTTAGAACAAGACTCATTTGTCCCTCCTTTTGACAAAAAAATCTCCTTTTAGAGGGTGATTTTGGTCTTTTTGGTGGGCAAGACCTATTTGCTCATCCTTTTGACTAAAAAATCTTCTTTTAGAGGGCGATTTTGGTCTTTTGGTGGGCAAGACTTATTTGCCCCTCTTTTTGACAAAAGAATCTTCTTTTAAAGGACGATTTTAGTCTTTTGGTGAACAAGACCCATTTGACCCTCTTTTTGACAAAAGAACCTCCTTTTAGAGGATGATTTTAGTCTTTTTGAATGGACAAGACCCATTTTAAAATATATTTTTATAAACCTAATGGCCAATGATACCCATTTTCAAACCATTTTTTTTTCAAAATAATTCAAAATTATGTGAAATTCGGATAAAAAAGGGGTGAAATTCAAAAAAATTCAAATTTAGGGTTTTGGCTCCAAAATCTTCTATAAATAGCCTCCACTCCCCCCTCTCTTAGGCAAGAGTGGCCCTTGGGAGAAACCCTAGAGTATTCTCACTTGAAGACTTAGGGTTTCTCTTGAGCTCTCTCTCTCTCTCCCTCTTCCTCTTTCCATTTCTCTCCAACTTGGAGCTAGCTACAACTCTTCAAGGGAGCACCAAAGATCTTCATCTTCATCATCTTGGAGCTTCATTCAAGGTGAGTTCAAGTTTATTTCAAGCATGATTGTTCATTTTTCCTAAGTCATTTTCTCATTTAGAGGTATGTAATAATCATCTCTCTCATTTCTCTCCTGTTTTCTTTCCTCTCTTCTTCCTCTCCCCTTGGCCAAAAGAGATAGCTCTCAACTCTATTTTAGATCTAAGAGGCTATGCTCAAGTACACAGGGAGCATGAGAAGATGAGATGATCTTTCATTTTCATGCTTGAGTCATGTTATCTCATTTCTTCAATACATTTTTGTTGTTATTTTGCTTCCTTCTATTTTCCTCTCTTTTTCATTTCCCCATAGTCATAAGAGATAGTTCTCAACTCTATTTTAGAGCCAAGAGGCTATGCTCAAGTGCACCGGGAACATGAAAAATGAGACTTCATTCCATAGTTGAATCATGCTCTCTTTCTTTTCTTAAATATTGTTCTTTGATACTATCCATGCATAGTTATTTGATTTTTCATTTATATGTGAATGCACGGTGAGAATGAGAGTGTGGCTTGGGATTCTCTCATTATTATTATTATGTTGATTAATTTTGAGGTTGGGGCTTGTTCAACCTGGGAAGAACCTTCACGATGTTAAAGTGCATTTTCATATCATTTCGCGTTAGTTTCCTTTTAATCATCCCATTATGAACCCTAATGAGCACTTTATCGTATGGTTTGAGTTTCTTCCATACCCAACGGTGGAAGAAACATATTCTCTTGCAACCAATGAAATAACTATGTTTTATGTTTTGCAAAATATTTTCAAAAGAATCCTTTCTAATGTGGCCTTGGAGACTTAGCTTAGGCTCTTGTATGAGTCCAAACTCCCTTCCGGCCTATATCAAAATTTGAAGTCGGCTATTTTCAAATCATTCCTTGATTTTCATATTCATGAAGACGTATGTGTGCACATGCATATCTTTCTTTGTTGTTTCTCTCTCTATGATTTAACATACTTTTATAAACTCTCGTATACATATATATAAATATATATATATACATATATTCCATTTTAAAATCTCTCTTTCTCTTTCTTAAATGATATTATCTTCTCTACTTGATGTAAACATCATTTTCATAAGCTTTCATATATGTATATAAATACATATATTTCTCTTTCAAAACATGTGATTTTATGATTTTTAAGATCTCTTTCTTTCTCTATATCTCTCTTGGGATGTAGTCTTTCATCTTTTTCATTCATTCATCTTTCAATATCTTATCATTTAAGATTTTAATTTTTCATTTGCCGACTTTATCAAGACCACAAACCAAGTAATGACCCAATATTGGATTCATGCTTGATAGGTCTACAATCCCAATCTATTTTCAAAAACTTTTCCTTCATATATATGATATTTACAAGAACAATAATTTTAGATGTATGTTGTGGTAGAAATGACTTTAGATGAATGTTGTGGTAGGAATGTCAATCATATATGATAAATGCATCCATGCATTCTCACCCACTTTATTTCACTTATCATCACAAGCACGTCTCCAAAAAAACTTAAGCAAGAGGGGATGGAGCTCTAACTAGGTGGTAACCGAATTAGAGTAAAATCTCAAACCTACTTAAAGTCTTAAAAGAACACTACAGTGATTTCAAAATGATTTCACAAGCTTTTTAATTGATATTTACTAATTCCACTTTTTCCTCAAAATATTTCACATTCTCAAGCAACTCTTCAAAAACCTTTTCAAAAGTTTGAAACGTCAAGCTTTCAAGATTTTTCAACACCGCATATAGAATTAAAAAAAAAGTTTAAGTTAAAACAAAATGCATCAATGATAAACATAGCCCTTGGGTTGATTACCCCTGGTAAAGGCACCGTGAACGGTCAATCTTCGTACCGACAGGCGAGTCCCTTTTTTTCCTATTTCAAAACAAAACCTTATTTTTCTGGAGCACTCCAAAACCAATAAAATTTTTGGGATGCAAACAAAGGCACATGACTTTATTGTCTCCTTTGCTCATAGTACCTTCCTCTTCCACCACTTTTATGATTATGGTTGAAGTTTCTATTCTTGTTTTCATAGTTTTGTGCATGAGATGGGTAAGCAGTAAGAGCAACTAAATCAGCCAATTTCCCTGATCCTTTTTTTGTGACTCTTGCATTAGGAGAATCCCATGGAGATTGGACAAGTAACAGGACACCTTAATGAACTACACTCAGCTTAGGTAAGAGAGAGTGAGGGAGTTATACCTCACCTCCATGCCGGGCCTAAAGACATAAATTTAAATTAAATTGTATCTTGAAAAGTAGGAAACATGATAGAGCATGCATAAAGAATTAAACTAGCCTAAGCAAAGAATAAAAGTAATCTTAGAGCATAAAATAAAGTCGTGCTAAGTATAACAGGAAGCAGAAATAAAAAGTAAGGCATGGTATGCTAAGAAAGCAAGAAACGGAAGAGAAAAATAAAAGAAAAGTTACCTTACCTTGTCGATCCCTTAAGACTTGTGTCCCTCGTGTGCCTACTGTTAGCCTTATAGAGTTGAGCTTTTGAGACTTGGTTTATAAGTAGTGTGACTTGAACTAAGGACTTATCAACCGTAGGACCTTGGAATTTAACTTTTCCTCTAAGCCAGGATACTTATGCACTTATCTAGAATTTTACCACACCTTTTGGTTAATTTAGCAGCTCTTGGGGTTGAGTCCTTTAAGGGGGGTGAGTTCCCTTTTATATCCTCTAGAGAGAGAGAGAGCTTATCTCAAGGAATAGATACATGTCTAAGTTCTGGCATGGAAACTTGTGCCCTCTCATGAACGCAATATCAAACACAAAAACTTATGATCTAACATGTATAAATTAGGAATTAAACAATTGCTCATTCTAGGCTCAATTGCACATGAAAATCAATTCTAACATATGCATATTAGTTTCAACAGAGTTTTGAAGAGTTTTAGAGGATTCATCTCTACTCATCAATTTAGAAAAAAATGAAAATAATGAGACATTTTGGTGTAGAACCATAATATATACACAACATAAGGCACATATATTTGGTTCCAAGTTCAAGGTGTCTAGATTCAATGTATCTAGATCTTCGATCAAGATCTGAGTCTAAGAAATAGAGAAACATTTAGACCCAAAGAAAGTTATAGAAAATAGATATGGATATGATACTTAATCTAAATCTGAGATCTAATTTTTTGTTCATTTCTAGGCATAAGCCCAATTTTAGGTCAAAATTTCATCAATTTTTCCTTAAAAAAAGATTTTTTTCTAAAATCATGGGTGTCAAAATGGATCATTTTAGAGTGAACTTGAAGGAGAATTTGGAAAAACATGATTTCAGGCACACTGACCCAATCTAAGCTCTGGAATATTCTAGTGAAGTGTATCTGATCACAAATTAGTGTAGAAACCAGAAAATTGATAATAGGGTTGATAAAAATAGCCAACATTGAAGAATACGATCTCAGCTCCGGTTGAGCTAAGATCCTATCAAATAGGAGGGAGAAATTAGATATCTTAGTGTTTGCATCCCAAAATTTTCATTGGTTTTGGAGTGCTTAAAAAAAAAGAGTTTTGTTTTGAAATAGAAAAGAAAAGGGACTCGCCCGTCGGTACGAGGATTGACCGTTCCCGGGGCCTTTACCGGGGGTAATCAACCCAAGGGCTATGTTAGTCTTGCCCACCAAAAGACCAAAATCACCCTCTAAAAGTAGTTTCTTTTGTCAAAAGGAGGGGCAAATGGGTCTTGCCCACCAAAAGACCAAAATCACCCTCTAAAAATAGTTTTTTTTGTCAAAAGAAAGGGCAAATGACTCTTGCCCACCAAAAGACCAAAATCACCCTCTAAAAGTAGTTTCTTTTGTCAAAAGGAGNACCAAAAGACCAAAATCACCCTCTAAAAGGAGTTTCTTTTGTCAAAAGGAGGGGCAAATAGGTCTAACCTACCAAAAAGACCAAAATTGCCCTCTAAAAGGAGTTTTTTTTTTTTTTTTAAAGATGGGCAAATGGGTTTGAAATACTCGGTTTGGATCTGAACTTGGGTTTTGGATCTAATTTGGATCTAAAAGTTGTATTTTGGAATTGAATCTTGCGCCTAAATTTGAGTTTCACGCTTTGATAAAATAACATAATCTTTTTAAAAAAATTTGAGGTGATTACAGATGCCCCTCTTTGTTAATAAGCTGGTGTTAACCGTGCTTAGTGACAAAGATAAGCACCACAAATTTTTCAAACAAAACGTGTTGGGAGAGATGTTTCAGGCTTTACCCCTTACCTGAATGGGGTTTTTGAGCTTAAATTACAAGTTTAACCTCTTACCTGCACGGGTTTGCTGATTTCAAATTCAGGTTTAACCCTCCTGAATGGGTTGCCTTGACTTGCATCACAAGTTGAACCCTTTAACTGTGTGGGTTGCTTTGACTTGTAACACAGGTTTAACCCCTTTGCCTGCATGGGTTGCTTTGGCTTGCATTACAGGTTTAACCCCTTAACCTGCGTGGGTTGACCTCATATTGCAGGTTTAACCCTTTACCTGCACGGGTTGCTCTCAAGCTCTGAGCGATAATAATAAAAAAAATGCCCTAGATTGAATAGTCGATGTGGAAACACAAATGTTTGACATTGATTGGAAAATGAATACAAGAGAACTAGGCATAAAATTTCTTGAGGTGAAGGGCATTAACAGGATCGACAAGTTCCACCCCATCAGCATCAATTAGTCGGTATGAATTGTGGGGCAAAGCTTCCTTAATGACATATGGGCCTTCCCAATTTGGTGCCCACTTGCCTCGTGGTCGTCCTCTGAGGTACACTGCAGATCGTAGGACCGAATCATTCACTTTGAACTGTCTCTCGATAACTGACTTGGCAAATTGTCTGGCTACCCTTTGGCGATAAGCTTCAGCATGTTTAGCTGCTTTTAGCCTCTTTTCATCTAAAAAATCGAGCTGCATTAGCTTTTTCTGCTGATACTAAGTAAGAGGGAGTTCTATGAGAGAAGCGAACTTCAAAGCAGGTTTCAACACATGTAATGGTAGAACAACTTCTGTTCCATAGACTAGCTCTGCTGGAGTTGCATTTGTTGGAGTTCTCATAGTGGTGCGATATGCCCACAGAGCGTTATGCATCTTTTCATGTCAATCTCTTCTAGTTTCTACCGTCTGTTCCAAGATGCGGATCAGGATCTTGTTTGTAGCCTCTGCTTGTCCATTGCCTTGGGGGTAATAAGGAGCTGAAAAATGGTGCGTGATGTGGTACTTGCAGCACAATTGCCTCATCTTTTCATTCTTGAAATGAGTTCCGTTGTCAGATACTATATCATGAGGTACTCCAAATCTGCAAAGAAGATTTTTGTGAATGAAGGACACTACATGACGTCCTTCCACTGTTTTGAGTGTGACGACTTCTACCCACTTGGTAAAATAGTCTGTTGCAGCAAGAAAATACTTATGACCATTGGAAGCTGTAGGGGATATCGGTCCGACTACGTCAAAGGCCCACATTGAAAATGGCCAAGGAGATGTCACAGAATGCAAGTGAGAGGCTGGGACATGGATCACTGGAGCATGCAGTTGGCATTCTTTGCATCTTTTGACATATTGGTGACAATCTTTTTGCATGGTAGGCCAATAATACCCTACTCGAATTATTTATTTGGTGAGGGTTTGGTAACCAACATGGCCCCCACAATCTCCTTGATGTGATTCTTCGATGACTTTCTTCGCCTCATCTTCATCAAGGCACCGAGAGTATTCAGTGCTAAATCCACGTCTGTATAATACCCCTGCCAGAATAAAGTACCTCACTGACATACGTTGTATTGCTTTTTGTTCATTTTTGGGCATTTCAACCGAGAATTCTCTGCTTTCGATGTACTTTTTGATGTCATGGTACCAAGGCATATTCCCTCCTTGGATATGATGAACATGTGCCATCGTTTCAAACGCATGGTGTTCTAATCTTCCAATCTCAAAAGAACGGATTGTTTCATTGGTTTGAAAAGTGGTGGTGGATCCTAAGCTTGCGAGGCCATCCGCAATAGGGTTACCTTCTCTCTTTACGTGAGCCAGTTGTACTTCTTCAAATTGACGGATTAAGGAGGTAGCGATTTTTTGATATGGCACCAACTTTTCATCTTTGACTTGCCATTCTCCATTCACATGGTTTATAATAAGCTGAGAGTCGCCGAAAGCATGCACTCTTTTCACTTGAAAACTCAATAAAGAACGAAGTCCTTGTATGAGGGCTTCATATTCAGCCATGTTATGGGTACAAGGAAAATCAAGTTTCAAAGAATACGGGATCATTTCGTTTTTCGGAGTGATGAGTAAGATGCCTATGCCTGCTCCCATCACATTTCTGGACCCATCAAAGTACATCTTCCATATCGGAACTGTTTCCAATCTTAGTACGTATTCATTTGGAAACTCATCATTTGTTCTGATTTCTTCATACTGAGGCCTGAGGGAAGTCTGCTAACTGATCCGCAATTGCTTGTCCTTTGATTGACTTTTGAGACACATATTCAAGATCATATTGCATCAACAGAACTTGCCATTTGGCGATACGCCCATTAAGGAATGGTTGTTTCAGGATGTACTTAAGAGGATTTAGCTTGGAGAGTATCTTAACCTCACAAGTTAATAAATAATGTCTCAACTTCTGACACATCCAAACCAATGCCAGACAAGTTTTTTCTATTGGAGAGTACTTCTTTTCGTACTGGACAAAAGTCTTGCTAATGTAATAGATTGCATGCTCGATGCAACTTCATTCCTCATATTGTGCCAAAAAGCCGCCACATGCTGACTCATTCACTGTGATGTAAAGCAACAATGGTCTACCCAACACTGGTGGTTTTAGAATTGGTGGATTTAGAAGGTATTTCTTGATCCTTTCGAATGACTGTTGGCATTCAAAACCCCATTCAAACTTGACGCCTTTCCTCATCAGCTGGTTGAATGGTTCGCATCTCATGACCAGATTAGAAATGAATCGTCTGATGGATTGGATTCGTCCTTGCAAGCTTCGCAACTCCTTGATATTGGTGGGTGGTGGCATATCGATTATTGCCTTAGCTTTGGTAAGATCCATTTCAATCCCCTTCTTACTGACCATGAAACCCAAGAGCTTGCCTGACTCAACCCCAAACACACATTTTTGAGGATTCAAGCGAAGCTTATACTGTAAAAGCCTCTCGAATACTTGGGCAAGAGTTTCAATATGATCTTCTCTCGTCTTAGATTTGATCAATATGTCATCGATATACGCATCCATGATTTTATGCATCTGATCATGGAAGATGGCAGCCATGGCTCTTTGATAGGTTGCTCCAGCATTCTTCAATCCAAATGGCATTACCGTGTAACAAAAAGTGCCCCAGGGTGTAGTAAAAGCGGTCTTAGGTTGATCTTTGATGGCTAATTTGATCTGATTATATCCCGAATATCCATCTATGAAAGAAAACATTGCATGGCCTGCAGTACTGTCTACCAACAAATCAATGTTTGGAAGAGCATAATCATCATTCGGTGTGGTTTTGTTCAAGTCTCGAAAGTCGATGCACAACCTAACTTTGCCATTTTTCTTGGGGACCACCACGATGTTCGCCAACCATTCGGGGTAATCAATGGCACGAATGAATTTTGCCTTTAGCAGGTCCTTTAATCCTTCTTTTACAGGGCCTTGTAGTCAAGGGTCAAGCTTTCGCAATTTTTGTTTAATCGGCTTGCAATTAGGATTTAAGGGCAAACGATGTTCGACCAACTGGAGGTCTAAGCCTGGCATAAGTCCAAGCAAAAGCTTCTTGATTACTTATAAGAAAGTTCACCAATCTTTTCTTCTCATCTACTGATAAACTAGTGCCAATTTGAAGAATTTTAGGATCTTCACTGGTTTCAATATTAATCTCTTCAATTGGATCATTAACCAAAGATGAAAGATGTTCTTGTTTCTGAATCTGAGTGAATTCTGATAATTCTGACTCGGGTATTGTCATAGAATTCCTTTCACCGACTACTTGTTCGATAAATGCTTTCTGGGGGGACTTCCGTGGAAAAAGAATAAACTGAGACATATTGAGTTCTGACATCCTGTAAAGAGGATAAAGGAAAGAGTTGGATGAAATTAAAATTGACAACAAAAGATTACTTGCATTGCATATTAAAAAAAAAATCTTAGTTCATAGAATGGGTCCTCTCTTGAGACCAGACAAAAAGATGTTTAAAATTACAAAATTCATGGGAGGATTTGAAACAAAAGTGAATACTATTAGCCCCCAAGATCTTCTTCAACTTCCTTCATGATATCCCAGTTCTCTCGTGTTCATCTGAAAAGGGATGCTAATCGGCTGCAAGATGTCATCTTCATTTTTTTCGAGGCCAGTGAATGGACGGTAGCCACCTTTCAAAAGCAACTGAAAACCTTTAGGATTTTTCTTGGAATGAACATATAAGGGATGTTCTTGGTAACTTGCATGATTGCTCGAAACAATATGGGCACTTTCAGATAATTCGCCAATCGTCATGTTTTGCATCCATTCTTCCAAAGGTCCGTCCTTTGTTGTTCTTATGATGGGTACATCCACTGGATCAATTGGCCTAGGGATCATTGGTTGCACTAGCCTTTCGGTTGGATCCTCTGCACATATGGTGATGACTGATGTGCCAAAATTCCATTTGAGGCATTGAAGAGTGGATGAAACTCCTCGTACTTGGTGGACCCAGGGTCACCCCAAAAGTAAGTTATATGATGGTGGCACATCTACCACATGGAACACAATGTGATGGCTAGTATTTTCAATGGTCACATTCATATCGAGAGTACCTTTGCTGTTCATGCCTCGACCATCATATCCGTAGATCTTGATATCATTTGAGTGATATTTGTCTTCACGAAACCCCAATGTTTTAGCCGTGAGATCAGGACAAATATTCAGACTACTTCCTCCATCAATCAAAACATGTGGCACCGTCATCCCATTGACCTGAACAACGATGTAAAGAGCATCTTCATAAAAATATCCCCATTTTGGGAGGTCCTTTTTTGAGAAGGTAATTGACTGATTTTTAGAAGCTTGAACCGAGTGTCCCTCAACCATACGCTCTTCCAAGGGGAGAATGTCCAAATATTATGGATCTTCATCTGAGGAGACATCTGATGATTCGTCGTCTTATAAGATAAAAGTCTTCGAAATCATGGGAAGTTTCTTGGGCAAACTTTCTGTCCTGCCATTCATCATATCAATGAAGTCCAGAGGTTCCTTACCTTGGTCTACCACCATGACTTTGTGTGAGCTGCTCCCAATATAAGGTCGAATGTGGTCTTGTGGATGGTACGAAAGTGGAGTACCTATAGTGATCATGGCCACTGCCGCCTTTCCGTGGTCAGGAAATGGATTCCTTAGTATCTCAGGGGTGCTATCATCACAAATCTTGATATCTTTGTTGATGAAGTCTTGAATAATATTTTTGAGGACAAAACAATCCTCAGTGTCATGACCAGGGGCACGATGAAACTTGCATAGTTTTTCTTTATTTCCTCCCATCATTTTTGGAGGCTCTGATACTTTTGGCAAGACGATAGTTCCTTTGGCGAGAAGGTATTCCAGGATCTTCTCCCGAGACTGGCTGAGAGGAGTGAATTTTCGGTCGTAGCTCCAACCTGGGTGTTTGTTTTTCCTTTCATCATCGCCTTTGAGAAACTGCACGTTTTTCTTGAAACTGACTTCCTTGTCATGCTTGTGGTTGTTGCCATGATCTTTTCTAATGCCAACATTGGCTATGAAGTGTGCAGGCAACTGTGTCCTTCCTCCTTTCTTTCCATCTTCTTTGTATTTAGGCGCAATAATTTCATCAAAATCTCTTTTCTCAATTCCTTCTTCTATTGAGTTTGCTTGTTCAATCAACTCAGCAAATAATTTGATCGGGGCATTGCAGATGAGACTTTTCAAGGGTTGGGCAAGATTTTTCCTAATGAGTGACAAGGCTTGTGTCTCAGAAATAGGCTCATTCATCTTATTGCATTGAATTCTCCATTTTTGGATGAATTATCGAGCCTTTTCTCCCTGTTTCTGACGAAGACTGCAAATGGTACTGAGGGTTGGAGCCATGGGAGCATTTTGTTCAAATCTTTCAACAAACATGTTAATCAATTTTTCAAACTCCTTCAGCTTGATTGGATTGACATTTTCTTTGTACCATTGTGCGGCAATGTCTTCAAGACTTCTTGGAAAATATCGAAACAAAGCTCTATTATTTGTCTGAATTTTGTAGCAATCATTGAAAAATGTTGAAAGATGAACGTGTGGGCAAGTGGTTCCATCATATCTGATGAATTCTCTGGGCAGGCCTTTCACGTCTTCGTCCCCTTCAATGCCAAGGTAGTAGTCCTCACATGAATATGAACGTTTCCCCTTCCCCCTAAGCTCAAGATTGTTCATTCTTTTCTCTATTTCATAGAATCTGCGCTTAGTCGGACTTTCATCATCACTTGATTCGACCAATTCTGGCTTGGTCTTTTTTTTCTTGCCCTTGATTTCCTTTACTTTTTCTTCAGAACTCTCACTGTCTGAGTTACTGCTAGAGATGTACTTCTTGGTCTTTTTGCCTTTCTTGGTAGACTTTCTCTTCCTTTTGGGCTTCTCTTCTGAACTTTCAGTGGTAAGAAGACTAGGTGTGCTGCTTTCTATCATAATTTATTTTCCCTTTTTGCTTTTCTTTATTGTCTTTTTCTTTTTGAGAGGAAGCGGTTCTGGTTTTTCTTCCTTACTAATTACCGAATCTGAACTCAAATAATCTTCATCCTGATCTGTAGGAGAGGACTTGCTCTTCTTCTTCTTCTTTCTTTTTTGCTTGGCAGCCTTTTCATTCTCTGACTCTGGAGTAACCATCAAGGCCTTTTGCTCTTCTTGCTCTTTCATGAATTGCTCCATGAACAAACGGAACATATGGTAAGTTTCTGGCTCGATTGCTGGGAGGCCAAGTGTTTCTAGCCGGAGTTCAGAAGATGAAGCATCATTTTGAGGAGCCTGCTTAGCTTGCGATCTAGTTTCAACCATCTTGTTGGCTTTCAAGTATTCATCTTATGACACAAGAAAATAGAGTTATTGGACGGAAATGATGACAAAATGAAGGTTCAAATTGCATTACAAGTTTTAAAAGTTACATCCAAAGATACTAATAAAGATGACATTTAGAGAAGGAATACAAAGTTGACAAAATAAAACTTTTAAGGAAGGATGGATGGTGGTCGGTTGGCATCCCACCACTCAGCATATTCCTTCTTCACCACTGGGCCCGTAAACCAAGTGTATGATATCTGTGTCTTCCATTCTTGTCGAGCTACTGCAAATAATGTCGTCCATTGAGGAGAACTAAGGTCGAATTCGGGAATAGCTCCAATTGGTGCATGCACAGAGACCATCTTCTGCCTTTGAGAGAATTGCCTCATACATCTATCAGCATAATAATCAACTATGAAGTTAGGGCCCAAGAGTGTGGTACGCCTATGATGATGGTAAGTGTATCGGGGTAGGCTCTGCCGACGATCACAATAATCCCAAATGATCTCTCCTTCATTCAATTGCTCGATCAAACGACGGTATTGCTCCAAGGTTGTCAATGATCTATCAGTGTTTCTGAATAGACTGGCTCGGGGTCCCGCATGTTAGAGGAACCACAATTGTAAAGCATATGTGCATCCTTCTATGAAGTCGGTATCTCCAATGGTAAAGCGGGTGAGTTCTCGGTAAAGGAAGACCAAGGCTGTCATTACTACTGACAAGTGTCGGGTCCCTCTATGCCCCCATACCCGGAAAAGTTGGGCAATACAAACATCTAAAAGGTCACTTCCATCGGTAAAAAGGGTCACTCCTACTGTGCAGAGCATCATACAATGTTTAATTCTCCCTATGGCTTTTCGAGGAAGGGTAGAAGGTTCAACATAGTTTCCAAATTCTTCATACAAATTTTTCATGTTGATGCTTTGATTTTCATGACTTTCTACTAAAGGCCAAGTTTTTCGTCCAGTAAAGTGAGCAATGAGGTCATTTGCATTGACCTTGGTTGGGTTCATAAGGAATTGTTTTTCCAATAGATCATTTGGGTCACAAGTTGGGGTAGGGAGGTCTAGTATTTCGGCAAATTCATCTAGTAATATTGTCATTTCTCCCCATGGAAACCAAAAAGAGGAGGTCCTTGGGTTCCAACGCTCGGCGATTGCATGTACCAAATTTCCATCAACTGACTGCATTCCTCCAGCTGCCACTGTCTCTAGCCCACATTCTTCAAAGTAAGAAGGAAACATCCGAGAGAATGTGGGATGCCAAGTCCGATATCATTCGGGAGCCAAAGGTTTAGACTCAAAAGAAATGTAGGTGGACCGTTCGGGACCTTCCCCAAAGAGGATGTGATCATAAGGGAATGTGACACCACGTTGGAAAGAATACATCTTGAATGATGACTCTAAAAGATAAAGATTGAATTAGTGGAAAACATTGACTAGGTTGACAAAGACAATATGAAGTAGATGTGTGGAATGAGGTTGTAAATCATCACATAAGGTTTCACGCACACCAACATCTATCATGAAATAATAATTTTTTTTTTTTTAGAAAATTAGGTATAGGAACCTAATTGAGATAATTTTGTGTCACGATAATCCGATGTCAAGTTATGCTTATATACCTTAGCCAAATGGCTTAGTACGAGCATAGATTCTTCTTTAGGCAACTAAGAGTAGGGTTCATTAACTTCTTCTTGATCACTCGTCGATATACCATAAATTACCACTCATGGTACTAACGATGGGGCTTTCCCGTCTAAGGTGTGGTCTAGTTGTAAGGCTTAGTCTTGTGCTACCGCCAAAGACCAAGTCCAGCAACATGATGACGGGACAAATAAGTATGAGAAATTTTGAAATATGAGAAATCATATAAAATGAGTTGTCTCTAATGCAATGTTGCATAAGTTTGATGATTAAAATAGAAGAGCAAACATGGTTTTCAAACAACTCCTGAATTGAGAAGGGTGGTATGTGAACATAGATATATGTGAACATGATTGATCCTCCTCAATTAGTCCTACGTGCAAGAAAACAATCACAATCACCAAACAATGCAATGAAATGCCAATGGGGTCGAGGCCAAAATAGGGGACATGCTTTATCATTGGCAATATATGAGATGTTCAAATTAGTGAAAATGCATCAATTATAATCATAGCCAAACGATGACGGGTCCCATCACGGTCGCCATCTGTTTGCATCCCAAAATTTTCATTGGTTTTGGAGTGCTTAAAAAAAAAGAGTTTTGTTTTGAAATAGAAAAGAAAAGGGACTCGCCCGTCGGTACGAGGATTGACCGTTCCCGGCGCATTTACCGGGGGTAATCAACCCAAGGGCTATGTTCATCGTTGATGCATTTCATTTTAACTTAAACGTCCTTTTGATTCTATATGCGGTGTAGAAAATATTGAAAGTTTGATGTTTCAAACTTTTGGAAAAGACTTTTGAAGAGTTGCTTGAAAATGTGAAATATTTTGAGGAAAAAGTAGAATTAGTAAATATCATTTGAAAAACTTGTGAAATAATTTTGAAATCACTTTAGTGTTCTCTTAAGACTTTAAGTAGGTTTGAAATTTTGTTCTAATTCGGTTACCACCTAGTTAGAGCTTCATCCCCTCTTGCTTAAGTTCTCTTAAGACTTTAAGTATCTCATTTGGTCATGGAGAGATGAAGATGAAAACAATAACAAGACAATGTTCAAGAAAAAGAAAAAACATACTAGTAAGAACATATTAATGAAGAGAAAGAACAACAACAACAAAAATACTTGAAAAAGCATGGTTTAATCATAACATAAAATATCATCTCATCTTCTCATGCTCCCGGTGCACTTGAGCATAGTCTCTTGTCTCTAAAAAGATGTTGAGTGCTAACTCATTTGGCCATGGGGAGATGAAGATGAAAACAATAACAAGACAATGTTCAAGAAAAAGAAAAAGCATAATAATAAGAACATATTAATGAAAAATAACAACAACAAGAATACTTGAAAGAACATGATTTGATCATAAAATAAAATTTCTCATCTTCTCATGCTCCCGGTGCACTTGAGCATAGCCTCTTGTCTCTAAGAAGAGATTCAGTACTATCTCCTTTGGCCATGAGAGATAAAGATGAGAAGAAAATGAAGAAAAGAGAGGGATGATGATTACATACCTCTAATGAGAAATGACCTAAAGAAAATGAACACCTTTACTTGAAGATTCTCTTTGAGTAAAGCTCCAAGATGATGCCTCCAAGAGAGTTGTAGCTTGCTCCAAGTTGGAGCGGAAAATGGAGAGAGAAAGAGGGAGAGAGAGAGAGCTCAAGAGAAACTCTAAGTCTTCAAGTGAGAATATACTAGAGTTTCTTCCAATGACCAATCTTACTCAAGAGGAAGGAAATGGAGGGTATTTATAGAAGATTTTGTAGCCAAAACCCTAAATTTGATTTTTTTTGAATTTTCTTCCTTTTTCATCCGAATTTCATATAATTTTCAAGTATTTTGAAAAAGAAATGGCTTGAAAATGGGCATGATTGGCTATTAAACTTATAAAAATATATATTTATTTTTTATTTTGTAAAATGAGTTGGGCCTTTGCCCACCCAAAAAGACTAACCCTCTAAAAGGAGTTTCTTTTGTCAAAAGGAGGGGCAAATGAGTCTTGCCCACCAAAAGACCAAAATCACTCTCTAAAAGTAGTTTTTTTTTTGTCAAAATGAGGGGCAAATGGGGCTTGCCCACCAAAAGACTAAAATCACCATCTAAAAGTAGTTTCTTTTGTCAAAAGGAGGGGCAAATTGGTCTTGCCCACCAAAAGACCAAAATCACCCTCTAAAATGAGTTTCTTTTGTCAAAAGGAGGGGCAAATGGGTCTTGCCCACCAAAAGACCAAAATCACCCTCTAAAAGGAGTTTCTTTTGTGAAAAGGAGGGGCAAATAGGTCTTACCTACCAAAAAGATCAAAATTACCCTCTAAAAGGAGTTTTTTTTTTTTTTTAAAGATTGGCAAATGGGTTTGAAATACTCGGTTTGGATTTGAACTTGGGTTTTGGATCTAATTTGGATCTAAAAGTTGTATTTTGGATTTGAATCTTGCGCCTAAATTTGAGTTTCACGCTTTAATAAAATAACATAATCTTTTTAGAAAGATTTGAGGTGATTACACTTAGTTTAAAACTAAAATATGGATTGTAAGACTCAAGGCAATTGAGGTTTTACTCAGGTTTCACTAAGATGATCTGGACAACTCAGAGGATGTCCTGGTGTTATATAAATGGCAGCTGATCTAGTTCAATGACCAACCTTGGGTTGAGAATAAGATAAATGCAGATGAGGAAGATCCTCCACTTCCAAAAATATCGAATGGTGATAATTGTAATCTCCCTCCTAAGATAATGGAATGTAATCAAGATCCTAAAAATGTGGATCTAGATTGTAACAACCTTTGTATAAATAAAGAAAGCACTCCCTCTCACTGTGTGTGAGAGATTAAGAGAGAAACCTTCATCGTGGATGTAGACCAACTTACAGGCTGAATCACGTTAAAACTTGTTGCTCCCTCTTCATCCTTCTCTCCTTTTTACATGGTATTAGAGCCACAAAGGCAAGTGCGAAGAAGAGAAGTCGAACAGAGGGATTTCCCATCCGTCCGGTGGCTGTTACTGTCAATCTACATATGCATATATTCACCAATCTGTGAAGGTATTCATCTCTTATATATTCTAGTGATTCATCTCAGTTTCTGCTCAAAAGATCCTGTGTCATCAGCTTGTCAGCCTGTTCAAGATTTAAAATGAGCTTTTATTTTGCATATTACTCTGCTACCTGCTATATGTGTGACTGCATCTGGCGAAAGAAAACTCGTCTCTCTTCAGTAGATTGTGAACTATCAACGAGCAGAATTCCTTTAATCTGACCTAAGGGCCTTCCTTGTTTCCATATCGGTGCTATTGGTGGATTACAAAACACCTCTTCCCATCCGTTTATTACTCATCGTCAGGCTTGTTTGGTGTTGATTCTGCAAGCTAAGCCAGTGTCAGGTGTGTAGTAATTCTGCATGCAATCTTTACCCTGAGCTGATCTGGTGTCGTAATAGTGGTGTGGATTCCTCGTCAAGTCAGTAGTTTTATGACCAAATTTTGAGAATTTTTGGAGCTATGAGTGACGCTGAGTGATTTTTCAAAGAACAATGATTTGTCTGCCCCTGTTTCTCACAACAACAGGCGACAGTTCAATCGACCGGCATTGTCAGCTCTGTCGATGTGAGAGGTTGAGTAATAGCTCGTTGGAATCGTCTTTTTCTGAAGAATTTACTTACCAATTTTCAGAATTTTTGGAGCTATGAGTGATGCTCAGTGATTTTTCAAAGATCAGTGATTTTTCTACCCTTGTTTCTCACAGCAACAGGCAACCGTTCAATCGGTCGGCGTTGTCAGCTCCGGCGACGTCAGTGGTCGAGTAATAGCTCGTTGGAATTGTCTTCTCCTAAAGAATTTACATGCCACCTAATGTACATCTATCCAAGTTTGAAGGGGATACACTCAAAGATGGCACTATGCACAAAAGCATTGTAATTACAGTATGTAACACTCACTCGGCCATATATCACATTTGTTGTCAACAAGGCTTGTCAATTCCTTCATGAACCGACCAATATGCATTGAACTCATGTAAAGCGAATACCTCTCTACCTTCAAGGAACACAACATGTTAGTTGTTAGTCTACACATAAAAAGAGTGACTGATTGAAAACTTGAAGCATACTCTGAGGCAGATTTGGCTGGGTGTCCTGATGATAGAAGATCAACAAGTGGATTCATCACCATAATTGGAGGATCGCTCAAGCACAGAAGCATAATATAAAGCCATGGCTGGAGCTGCAGCTGAATTAATATGGTTGCAACATCTTCTTAAAGATCTTCAAGTTCCTATAAAAGAAGTGCCAACATTAAAGTGTGATAATCTAGGAGCAACATATCTTGCAGCCAACCCTGTGTTCCATGCCCGTGCCAAACACATCGACACTGATTTTCATTTTGTCAGAGAAAAAGTGACAGCACGAGAAATTAAAATTGAGTTCGTTAAATCTGAAAATCAGCTTGTAGATATTCTGACTAAGGCACTAGCCGGACCAAGATTTCATGATCTCAAGAACAAGCTCAATCTTGTTTACACAAGAGTTGGCTTGTGGGGGCGTGTTGAGAATACGATAAACACATATCAGGAAGATCTTTCACTTCCAAAAATATCGAATGGTGATAATTGTAATCTCCCTCCTAAGATAATGGAATGTAATCAAGATCCTAAAAATGTGGATCTAGATTGTAACAACCATTGTATAAATAAAGAAAGCTCTCCCTCTCACTGTGTGTGAGAGATTAAGCGAGGAACCTTCATCGTGGATGTAGGCCAACTTACAGGCTGAACCACCACGTTAAAACTTGTTGCTTCCTCTTCATCTTTCTCTCCTTTTTATACCTTGAGTTAGAGTGCGCTGGTTCTGAGCTAAGTCAGAGTTGGTGAGTTGATTTCATACATAGATAGTTGGTCTCAAGTCTTCCTATGTGGTTTGGAAAACTCTCACGGGGTCTTATGTGGCACAGACTAGAATGAAAATGCTACGAGTCAAAGAGGAACTCCAGAATTTAAGAAAAAAATTTGACGATTGATGAAGAATTACAAAGGCTCGATTGATTCGCCACCGGTGGGTAGTTGTTGTTAAACCCATCCATGATGATGATGACATGAGTATACTTAGAAGCAACCCACTTTAATTTTTATTTTTATTTCCTACATGCGTGCATATGCACATTGATTTATATGAACCACCATAATGTCACTAATATTGCGTAGACCACATTTTTAAAAAAAATTAGAATGAAAAGGATGAGCAACATGCCTTTGGTGGTAATCTGCGCATGTGAACAATCCCCAATTGATCAATGGTCGTGACGAACCTCTGGAGTTAGGTCATGGGCGCTCCTTGTTTGTACTTTAATGATAATCTTAATGAGTAAAGAAGAAATTTGAGCCGCAAAATTATAGCTATGAGTGACTTATCCTAGGAGTCTAAGTCCTTCAAAATTACATATATAGCCTTTTTGTTTTTTGAACGCCCATGAATGTGACTATGTGGTAATGGTTGCGTTGCATAAATTTTCAAAGACCTGTATAAAACTTTAAAGTGACCCTTTTCCTTGTTAAAATCATCTAGTGATCTTAAGCACCCAGCCCTATCATAGAAAGTCTACCCTTACGACGTTTCTTTTCCTTAGTCTGGGTCCAACCTATCCATCATACTATTTTCCTTCCTAGTGGGTCGACCCAGTCAGGACATTCTCTTCTATGACCATCCTGACCATACTTGTCTATCTTCTAACCACCATGCTTAGAAGTCATCCTAGATGACACATTGCCCATGACATCCTCTACAAGGATCTTGTTACTAGGCATATTTTTATGACCAGCTAACACCAGAGTGGTACTTGCAATGGCTAGAGCAGTTTTAGATTAATTTTCCTTGACATTTGGATGATTGTGCACTAGAAACTTTGGCACAATTGGCATAGTTGACAATGAATGGGAATCTGATTCAAGCAATGGTAACATGCAGGAACCCAACACGTCCACTTTCCAGTTCCCATGGGTTGATATGAGGATATTGATAGATAAGTTCTTCAACATTCTTGATCTACATAAGCTATTGGGGACGCCCCAAAAATCTAATGGAGAAGCAGTTCCTCAATAATACAGGTAGCTACAATCACAAGTAGTGATTATTCAAACTCTTAGGCACATCAACTAGGTGGACTTCTATAAAGTGTTTGGGGGCATAGATCAACTAGGTGGACTTCTATAAAGTGTTTGGAGATATTGTGGACCAAGATAGCACAAAAGAAGGCTGTGTAAATCATGTTCATCTATGTAACCAACCACCTCATTTTTGCCAATAGAGAGGATACTCTTGGCATTAGATATATTGTAGTTGTCTAGCGCTTGTGGAGATTTCAAGACCTGGAGACTATATGTTGCACTTTCAGGGTTAGCCTTCTTATACAGAGGATTCATTTTGCTTTGCAGAATTCTCCTTTGGTTGTGCATTTGGGCTCTATAGGAGTGGTTCTATAGACATGTCGTTTAGTAGGGGCAGACTTTCAAGCCATGAGAGATGGTGTCTATTCTCTGCATGCTACAGACAAATGGAGATTACTTCCATAGAAAAATCAAAAGACTCAATATACTTTCTCCCAAAGGATGTATATCCTTCTTTTGTGACCATTCTTTGTTGTCCCTTACCACTTAGAGTGGTCCACTAGGCAAGTTTTGAAGAGATACGGAGACCTCATGCTTCTGCTTGGCAAGAGTTCAGTGGTGAAAGACGATTTTGATACTGGTGCATGGCAAAGGCTGTGCACATGTGAACACCTAAAACTTTCACTAGTCCAAACAACCACTTTACCCTACACCGTGACATTTTAAAAGCAGTTTTCAAAACTCAAAATTCAAAAATAAAGGGGTTATTTTTGAGCCAAACAAGCAATTTTTATACCAACATTCAACACTTAGACCTAGGTCACCTAGGTTGTCCAAGTTAAAAATTACCATTTTACTGCTGCAACTTGGCATCTCAACCTGAAAACAGAAAATTTTCATCAGATTTATGAGAATTGCCTATCATAACTAATTAGGCAATTTATCAACTTTGTATGACCCCAGAAGTCACCACAATTAGCTCACTAAGGTTATTCCAATGTGAAATCAACTCCCTTGTAGCTCAAATCAGCTCATTGGAACTCAAAACTATAATCTTTAGATCAACCAAGTCAAAACAAGTTTATCTTAATGGATAGAAAGTTTTATTTCACTTATTTTGAGTCACCCAGCCCAAGTCTCAGTCATATACTAACTCACAAATTGTAGTGATTATTTCTCTCTCCTATTTTCAAGGGTTTGAGCTGAATTTGAACACAACCCGAAAGAGTGAGCTGAAATAGAGCTAGAACTATGTTTATAATGTACAAGTCATGCTTCTTTTAGTTCAGTTTGAGTTCATTAATCCCAATTTGAGGTTAATTTAGTTCTATGTACTTTGTCTCCCCAATTTTTAGGGGTTTGGGCCGACTTTGAGCTCAACCTGATAGAGTGAGATAAAACCAAGTTTGGATTATAATTATCATGTATAAACCTTAATTCGGTCTGAGTTCATTCCTTTCTGTTTGAGTTCAATTCAGTTCTGAATTCTCAACCTAGATTTGCACCCAATTCAAAACTAAACCTAGCCCATTTTGAACCAAGTCCATGCTATTTTCAAATTTCCATTTCATAATTCAAATCCAAATCATATATCCAAGTCTTATTTTCTTGTCTGGATCTTATATCCAAGTCTTTGATCTATGATCTATCTTTATAAATCCAAATCCATTATTCTCATTTCAGATCCTCGATATCAAATCATAATTCAAATCTCAATACCATATATGGATCTTTTAGAATTTATCTTGGATCTGGACTTAAATATGGGTTTTAGCATCAAACCCAGATTCATGATCCACATGTGAGCTTAATGCACCTTATATCTCAAAAATGCATCATGATTTTCTCACTCCATGCTTAATGTCAATTCGTACATAAGTACTTGCAACATGCAAAATTCTTTACTGAGTGCTTCGGCACAAATGGAACCAAAATAGCTATTCGTATGTGACCAAAATTCTTTATTAAGTGTGTGTCTTCTCCTCTTCATATTCTTATATCATTCACTCTCCACACTCCATATCAATCTGAATACTTTATCTAGAATCAATCAACACTTTTCCATGCATATGTGGCTTTTCACAAAATTGAATTTAGAGTGCATGCAAGATCACAATGAGCAAAATTATTTTAAGTACATGATTTTAGTATATGGTTTTGAGATGAGAGAGGAGAGAGTGCGTGCAAATTTTTAGTTCTAAATAGAGGTTCTGTCTCGATTTGCCTCTACACATTAACAACTTCCCTAAAGAAACCCAAATAGTTAGTAAAATTCTAACTGGGTACTAAAAAATGGATTTCTTTGAAAACAAGTTAAACTTTTAGATTCTTGGTTCGGGCTGCATTAGCACCCAACCTAGAACCAACCAGGTTTAGTGTAGGGGTCGTGGGAGCAGGCTCAGCCAGGTTGCCAACATCAGGTAATTTTTTTCCAATTTTTTAAAATTTAATGCATTTTTTTGTGCATGTTTAGTTTAGTTTAGTTTTCTTTTTTTTTGCTTTAAACATGTTTAATTTAGTTTTTTTTTTTTTACTTATAACATGTTTAGTCTAGTTTATTTCTTTCTTAGGCCTTAGATAATGTTGTTTAAAATGTTTTACATTTATTTTAATGTCTTTAGGGTAAGCATGGGGGTTAGGTTTGCCCCTCTCTTCATTGACTCTTTCTTTTAATTTCATGGTTTTGCTTATTTAGTTCTTATTTAAATGGTGCATATAGAATATAGTTTTCTCTTTTGCTTTCTTTAGTCATGCATTTCACTTCTATTTAATATGCACTGAACCATCTTACACTGAAACTAGATTGGGTCAGCCTAGTAGCATACCTTGTGTGTCTCATTCTAAGTATGTGAAAACCTGAATCTAGTTTGGCTTTGCAACATTATAAAATCATAGTATTTCATAATATTTTCAAAAATCAACTTCTTTAAATGATTTAAAAAAAATAGGTCATTTAGAAATGGTGTTCGTACCTAGCTCAATTATTTAAGGCCTACTTCAGGCAAGCTCAGAGCCTACTACATATGAACCTAGTCTCATAACCTTGGTCTAGTTAAACTTCTTTAAACATTCATTCATATGAAATGAATTAAGTTTGTATCATGCAACATATGGTTTGACTAAGACCAAATCCACTTACTACAGTCAAATCTATCCCTACGTAGGTTTAAACCCAGTGTAGGCAAGACCAAACCCAGTCCTTTTGACCAACGTACCCTTAGCCTATTTGGATCTTGTATCTCAATTCAAGACATTTGATTCAAATCATGAACCTTATAACTAATCTAAACCTTGATACTTAACCCAATTCAAGTGTATGGGCTTTGGATATCAATTATTGGATTTTTAGATCTCATATTATGGATCTCAAATCATGATATCTGATCATGGTTCTTGTATTTTGGATCTCAGATTTTGGATCTTGGTTTTCAGACTTCGGATTTTGAATTAGAATTTACATACGAGTCTCGAATCATAAATCTTAGATCATGGATATTTGATTATGGATTTCAGGTTTCAGACTCAGATTTGGGTTCTTTGATTTCAGATATTGAATCTTAATTTTAGATCTTGGGACCTTGGATCAAATTTCAAAGCAAATGTGCATTTGATCTTGAACCTGAAACCAATTCCCACAAAATCAAACCCATATAAAAGATTTTAAACCCAGTAATCATCAAATTTGGATCAATCCTTCTGGAATTTGGATCTGAAAAGATCCAATCATGAATAAAAGATTATGACTTTGCACAAGTTTTTTATATTTTGATATTGCATTTAAATGCACCCATGCTCTCTAATCTCACATTTCATTGGTTTTTCCAATTTTGCACCTTGATGCACACTTGTTTTTCAAATTTTGCACTGTGGTGTACTTAGGTTTTCCAAAATTTTGCACCCTGGTGCAAATAAGTTTTTCAATTTCACACTTCGGTGCATACTAGTTTCTCAAATTCATAATTTTTCTAATCATATATAAGTTTTTCAAGTTCACACAAGTTTCTTAATTTGATATAAGTTTTGGGCTTTTGCACATGGTTTTGCACTTCGGTGAGAATAAATTTCACAAGTCATTTTCGCTTGACACACCATTTCTATGCTTTAGTGCATGCAAGCTTTTCAAATTCTACACTTCTCTCAAATTTTGCACATCAATGTAGAAGTTTTTTAAACACATGCAAATTTTCAAGTTTGTACATAGGTGCACATATGTTTCTCAAGTACACACTAGTGCAAACAAGTGTTCAGTTTCATACTTTGGAGCATTCATATTTCAAAATTTCCAAAGCTTCGTACTCTTGCATGTGATTTTGCACTTCATTGCACCCAAATTTTAGAAGTCTCAAAATGATTTCATGCTTCAGCACAATATTTTTTTGGGCTTCGGCATACTATTTTTCATGTTTCGTCACACACAAGGTTTACAAGAACATGCACTTGCATAAGATTTCGCACTTCGATCCCCTTAAGTAAATGTACCTTGACATAAGATTTTGTGCTTTAGTGCATTTAAGCAAAAGTACCAGCTTACACAAATTTTTAAACTCCTAGGTCATGGTATAAGATTTTGTGCTTCGATGCCCCCAAGTACACATGCCTCGACATAAGGTTTTGCACTTTGACGCCCCCAAGTAAATGTACCAATGGATAATTTTCATTTTTTGGCACCCCCAAGTAAATGTACCAGTGCATAATTTTTGTTTCTCGGTGCACATAAGTCTCATATTTTGGTGTTTGATTTTATGCTTTGGTGCACACAAGTAAACGAGTTTTCGTATAAGATTTTGTGTTTTGGCACCCCCAAGTAGATTTGCCTTGACATAAGATTCATGCTTCAGCGCAACCAAGCAAATGCATTAATCTACATAAGTTTGTAAAGTTTTGCATTCCAGTATAAGTTTTTGTGCTTCGGTGTATATAAGTAAACGTGTCTTGGCAGAAGATTTCATGCTTTGGCACCTGTAATTAAGTGTACTATTGTGTAACATTTTGCACTTCAACACACACATGTGCAAGCACCTCAACACATATTTCCACACTTTGATGCACATTTTCACACTTCGGTGCATATTTTGATACAAGCATTTCAGGTCTAATAAACGGTCTTTACAAGTTACCATATTGTATCTAGCAAACACTTATTGACTTCAGTTTTTCTAAGAAAACTAAGAAAATTTCAGCCAATAATTTAATAATCATGAAAGGATAAAAATTTTGAGAGGACCATGTTATAAGCCATAAAGAGAGCTCAGGGAAACAGATGACATCAAAGTTTAGGAAATGTCACTGACATTGACCCGTAGTCAAACCAAGAGCATATGAAGAATTAGTCAAAGAACAAGAATTTTGGTTGACCTAGGCCAACAAGCAAAATAAAAATAAGTGAGCATTAAGAGATGGGTTTGGAGCAATGTAGTCGTTTTATTGAATCTGCACTTGAAATTATTAGGTAGGTGTAAAGTTGATTTGCTTTTATCATTCCAAGTTACGTGATCTATGAACATTTATCTAGTTGTCTTCTAAATCCTTATGAACTCGAGCGAGTAAGCCTGAGGGGTGTTCTACACATGGTACAGTAAGGCCAGCTGGTTAGAGAGCTACAATTTAAAACTCGTTACAATGGTTCAGTAGAAAGTCCGATAGACGTGACATTGTACACGACAAAGCTATGTGACCATCAAAGCAATAGAGCCTCATAGTAGCTTGTGGGGTGGTGAGCTATTTCCCTATAAGTGTAGGACAAATACCATGAAAGTAAGAACAAGAATGAAAAGAACAAAAAATTGCATGAATTCAAGAAAAATTTTAAAACAAATAAAATGCCTACCTGAAGAGCCAAGGTCGCTTAAGTCAAGAATCTTCGATAAATAAAAATATAAGCTTCTTACGATTACAAAGGGAGTCAGGGTAGTGACAAATATTGCACTAAGAAACCCTAAGACATAAAGACATAGATTGCAACCTTCTTAGCTTATCATTTGAAAATGAAAAAAACAATTTTGTTTTAGATGAATTTTATAATATTTCCATGAAAATTTTTTGTCATACAATGAACAAAATTATGCATGTCCTTAGAAGATACAAGAAACACAAGAAAATAGATTTTATCAAATTTCACAAACACGGACATTTATGAGAGATTATTGTGCTTTGGTGCACACAAGCAATTCACACACACTTACATTTATGTGAGATTTCCATACAAGGATACAGTTTTATGCATTTTGTTGTATAAATTTCATAAATAGTTAATAGGCACTAACATTTAAAAGAGGTTTCTGCACTTTGGCACACACAAGCATTTTAGAAGCACTCATATTTGTGAGATTTCTGCACAAGTATACAAACATTTGAATTTCGCTGCATGAATTTTACAACTATTTCACAAACACTCAAATTTATGTAAGATTTCCATGCTTCGGCACACACAAGCATTACAAGTACATGAACTCTAAACACTTTGATTTCACAAGAATTTTTAAGCATTTCATAAATGTCGAACCAGTATCCACATTGCGTCATCTATGTATATATATACATATATATACACACACATATATATATACATATATATATATATATATATACATATACAAAATAGATTTTCCTTTTTGAAAATCTGATTTAAAAAATTTCACCATTTCTAGGATGGATGTTTTGTCTTTGTCACTGAGCACGGTTTCTCGGCTCAGTAGCAAAGAGGAGCATTTGTGAACACCAAAATTTTCACAAGTCCAAATAATCATTTTGCCCTTCACCATTTTACATCAATAGGAATATATAATGACAGGAGAATCAAATAAAACCTCAAAATCGAATACTAAGAAAAAAAACCACTCTACAAGTCCAATAACATAGCTTATCAAAAACACATATACAACATGTGAGATGTTAGACATATATAGAACTAATGTACTAATTAAAACTTAAACTTATCATGCATCCAATGGCTTAACTTCCTTTTCCATTCCTTATAGTTGGAAATTACAAGCGCCGACCACTAATGGATTGTGGAACAAACCAGAGCCCATACCACAATGACAAACTCGGCTGTGTCAATGGCATCCCCCTGTATGGTGCATTGAGATATAGATTACAATGGAAGAGAGGGGAAACTAGGAAAAGGATGAAGCAGAGAAGGAAAGGAGAATATGAGAGGAGGACAAGGAGGAAGAAGAAGATGATGATGACGACGATGATTACATGCGGTGAATCAACAAATTGAACAAACTGGAAATGGACTATCGATTTGGTCGAGATATGGTTTTCTTCTCCAAAAAAGCATCGGAGGAAGAAGACGAAGGATGAAGAGGAACTTGAATTTACCATCAATAAAGATAGAGTCAAGGTTGGGCGTCCACAGTGATCAACTTGGTATCCACGGTGATTAATCAGAGATGAAAACATGCTGGAAGAGTGCATACCTCCAGCAGCAGAGTGGATTGATTATCATTCAACAACATAATGAAAGGGGGTGGAGGGGAAAAAATTAAAGGGTGCGAAGATGGTTTTCAATGGCATTCCAATGGTGCCTAGCGTTTCATTTTCAATGCCACTTGAAGTATCTCATAAAAATAGGTACTTTGGAAGGCCAGTTACTGAAATTTTGTGTTATTATTTTTATTTAGTAAATACATTTATGTTTATTTTCTATGCCACAAATAAGACCAGCGATGAATATCTTTTTAGAGTTCATAATTTTGTGCAATTTGCTGTAAAAAAAATAATGCTATGGTAAATAGCAGGATTAGATGTCCTTGTGTGAAGTGTAGTAATTGTTCATTCAAAAACATAGATGATGCCATAGTTGACATGATTTGTCATGGTTTCTATAAAAACTACAACTATTGGATTTTTCATGGAGAGTGTATATCAACAGAAACTTCCTTAAGAACAAAGTCATCACAACATCAAAATGATGCCGATATGCAAGATTGAAAGATATGTTCACAAGATCTACAATAGAATTCATCAATGATGATGGCATCAGTGAAACATTTAATGAAACCACTGAAGGAGCAGCTACATTGTTTAGACTTTTAAAAGATGTTCAACAAGCATTGTATCCAGGATGCAAATTTTCATAGTTATCATCTCTTGTTTGACTTTATCAAATAAAGTGTTTAAGTGGATGGAGTAATAAAATTTTTAATCGGTTCTTGGAGTTTCTAAAATAACTTTTGCTAGACAAAAATTTGTTACCACCACCTCATTATGAAATGCAAAAGATCATTGGTGATTTTTACATACAATAAAATACATATTTGTTCCAATGATTACATGTTATATTGAAAAGAAGATGTTCACAACATATGTGGTGCTTCAAGATTGAAGATTTTGAGGGTGAAAAGGAAGATGACAACAAAGACATGGTGGGTGAAAATAGCAAAATTCCTGCAAAAGTAATGTGACACTTTCCATTAATTCCAAGGCTTCAAAAGCTATTCATGTCATCTAAAGCAACTTCTTACATGTAATGGCATCATGAATGTTATGTCAAATATGGTATTTTACAACATCCAGTAGATTCTAGGGATTGGAAGTCATTTGATGAGAATAACATTTCTTTTGCTTCTAGCCCAAGTAAGGCTTGGTTGAGTAACCGATGGTTTCAATCCATTCAAAACATTGAGTGTAAGTCACAACACATGGCCAGTAGTGGTTATTCCAGACAATTTACCTCCATGGATGGTAATGAGACAAACAAACATAATTTTGAGCTTGTTTATTTATGGTCCTTAAGTCCTGGAAATGATATAGATATTTACTTGCAGCAACTCATTGATGAGTTGCAAGATTTATGAGATAACATAAAAATGTATGATGCATCAAAAAAGGAAACATTCAAAATGCATGCTGCATTGTTGTGGACGATCAATGATTTTCCTACTTACGCTAATTTATCAGGGTGGAGAACTAAGGGTAAACTAGCATATTTGTATTGTCAATCTGACACGAACTCTATTTAATTGAAGAATAGTAAAAAAAAATTTGTTATATGGGTCATCGCCGATTTTTGTCAAGTGATCATGTGATGAGATGTGCATTTGACGGAAATGTAGACTTTCAAGGTGCACCAATGACTGCTTCCGGTAGTGACATTTATTAAGAGGTATGACATTACACTAATATGTTTGGGAAGAAGAATATTTAAGCTCAATTGTCAAGATTGACAATCAATTGAAAGAAAAAAAGTGTATTCTTTAATTTGTCACCATATATTGAGTAAGTTATAAATCTAACTTTTATGAATATATTTTATTAGTTCAATTCTAACAATTTCATGAAATCTTTCCATCGTAGACAACATTGAGCAATGATTTCGAGACAACACAAAAGAAATCATAATACAGAGATAGCACATAGAGAAGAATTTTCAAGATGGTTTAGGGAACATGTATGTCACTTTTATTTTTATTGTTATTCTATCATATACATATTTGACGTGTAAGGTTTAATTTAGTGAGAATATATTTTGTGTTTCTTTATGTTTACGATGAAAGAATAATTGGAAAAGAAGTTTCAAAAGAAGAAATTAGATGGCTATCTTAGGGACCATTGATGATGGCAACAAGGTATAAGGAATATCTTAGTAATGGGTTTAGACTCCATACAAAAAGAAAAGAAAAGAAAAATACAAAATAGTGGAGCCAAAGTTCGTGAATGGACATATAAATATTCAAATAGGGCGAGATAAAAGTCCTTTTGTATAGGACATGTTATATTATGGCGTTCTTGAAGAAATTATTCAGTTAGAGTATTTTCAACAAATCAGGTTTGTACTTTTCAAATGTAGGTGGTTCGATGTGCTCAGACTACCCAATCGTGGTATAAAAAAAGATGAATTCGGATCTACGATGATGAATTCTAAATACACGGGCATGGAGAATGAACTATTCATATTAGCTTATCAAGCCAACCAAGTATTCTATATTCAAGATCCAATCAACCATGAATGGCAAATTGTTTTAGATATGGTTCCTAGGAACTTATATGATATGCCATATAATTCTGACACAAATATTGAAGACGAGTTTCATTCTTCAGTTGAATTATTGAGCAAAGGTTTAACCATGATTGGGTTCGAACTGACATGGATGGGGTTGACATTAATGTGCATAAGCAAGGGAATCACGAGGCTCAACTGTTTGATGATGATGGTCATGATGCTAACTATTTTTCTTTAAAGCATTCATCTACAATTTGATAAGATGTTATATTGATTCTTATTACTTCATTCTATTAAATCTTTTAAGTGTGTTATTTTTCTATTGAACTTTAGAACACTTGTTTTGCCTATTCATTTCATTAGATATCGGCATGTCTAGAAAAATTGCAGATGCAAATCTATGTCCTGTGTATCCACCAGTCGAAGAAAATTTTCCCGACACCAAGAAAGAAGAAAATACTCATTTACCATATATCATTCCTAACATTGAAGAGCAAGATGATCTAACATCAGACATTGTTCGGGATGCTAACAAAGAAGATGATCATTTAATACTGATTGTTCCTGGTTAAGAGGATGATGATGAAGTTTATGGACCACAAAAAAAATGGAGGATGAACCATGAAGAGAGTTCTTATGTCCAAAGAGAAGAACCCAGCCAAGCCATCAAAGGCTTTTTGCATATTTATATTCCTTCATATGTTGATTAATTGTAATGTGTTAGGATCAACTTGCCTTCAGCAACGATTCATTTTGCAATTGACTTTGACACATTCTTAATTATTAAGTTGTGAAAACATATGTTCTTACGTTATGACACTTCTTTGATTATTAATGCATGTTATTTCTCTATGCCTTTTTACCATAACATATGATAGGTACTGATCATGATGACAAGCCTTGAAAAATTAACAACTACTCCAAAAGAGGACCATGAAGACATTGAAACTTCAAATGCTTGTAGTAGTAAGACTATTACTTAAGTTGTATCTTTCTCTATTTTATAATTCATTCTCATATATCGTATTTGATGTTTGTGACAGATATTAATCATACAAAGTGTATTGGACTAGGCAGAAGTAAATGCTTAAAGGTAGCTAAATGAAAGATGGCAAGAAAATAAAAATAATATGCAATGAAGTTGGATAAGAAATTAAAGGCAATGCATCAACATTGTCTGACTTCTTGGGGATCTTGGCACTCAATGGGCAATTGGCTCCAATCAACTATGATACTTGGAAAGATATGCCTAAGACTTACAGGGATAATATGTGGGCACAAGTAAAGGTATGCAATTTTTTAAAATTTATCCAAATGCTTGTATGTGGTGTAACATAACACATGGTTTAACTTGTAGGCAAAATTTGATTTACACAAAAGCTTGGAGTCATGGGTCATGATTAAGTCGAATGAAAGTTGGAGAGGATAAAAATGAGAAACTAAAGAAAAAAAAAATTGATCCATTTGGCAAAGATGAATATCATGTGATCATTGACGAAAAGGATTAGGAAAGAATAGATCCTGAACAATGGAAAGACTGCCTCAATAAATGGAATTCACCAAAGTGGTAGGTAGCTATAATTAATCTCATTCTACGTTTCATTGCTTAACAAAAGTAGTTTATGAGATAGTTACTAAATTGCAAGCAAAATCAAAGAAAAACATGAAAAATAGGGCCAAGTTAAATTGTCCACACACATCATGATCTAAAAGCATGGCCAGAATACGATATGACTCGGTATGATATTTAGATTTCAATTATGATCATGTTTTTTGTTTTTTGATTGAAAATATGTTATTGGTACTTATGTTTTATAGGGATACTTTAGAAAGACACCCAAAATGGAGATGAGCCTACCCGCATGGATGTCTTTATCAAGACACACTTGAAAAAAAGATAAAAATCTAATAAATCAACACTCTACAGATTTGATTATATGTAATACTTCATTACATATAGATTTTTTTTTCATTTTCTAATTATGTGTTTTTGTAATTATATGTGATTATTTGTATATGAAGGATAAACTTAAAAGGGCAAAATATTTGTCCCCCTCAAAATTTTGAAGACAACTCGAGCTGTAATGATGTCTATGAAACTGTCATGGAAAGAGAGCATCGTGGAAGTGTGCATACATATATATATAAGCGGGAAGCTGCCGAATCTTCTACAAGGGCAGAGTTTGTAGAAGAAAAGTTCGTGCAACTTAACAACAACTCAGGTGTCTCAGAGAATATGCTTTGGCTACTCAAACAACAAACACTGTATGATAAAATTTGTAAAAGGACTTTATATTTTTTAAGAAATGATGCAAAAAGTGGAGATCATTTTTTCTTACTTTTATTTGTTGGTGACATTGGACTTTTGACATTTTATAAGCATAGTGTTTTTTTTAATATCAGAGTGAAAGTTTATTACATGTTTGAGTGCATAATCTTTGAGTTGTAACCAACATACATTTTTCAAATTTTCTAGGTTGTCAACAATACTGAAAAAAATGAAAAAGGATGCTCTAGAGGTGGGTCCTTATGAAGAATTGTCTTTTGGTACGTGGTCATTTTTTTAATCTATACAGTTAATTTCATTCATGATATCATTGTTGTGCATTGCAAGTACTGCTAACCCCAACTCATTTAGCCATAATGATGAGTTAATCTAACAAAGGGTTCAACTAATTTGTTGGTTGAGATGAAGGTGTATTAGGATACCTTCAATGTGGCAGCCAGACCAAGTTGTGCCGAGAAATCTTTGGATAGAGCCATTGAAAATGCAAAAAGTAGTTCACTTTTGAAAGTTTTTGAAGTGCTCTTTGGATTTCTAATATACAAAATAAGGGATTTGCTTTGGCCTTTGTTGTTCACTACTTTGTTCCAAATTACTTTTCCTACCTAATACTGTACCTGGAATCAAATTTTGTGTCAAACCGATTTAATTATGATATAGCTAAGGAAATTTTTGAGTTGTGGATGGAATATGAGAAGATCTTGACTTCTAAAGCAAAACTCGTCAAGATTTTGACAAGGTAACTTATTATCCTTTTTTTTTTTTTACTGAAATAACTCTTCTAGAATAAGTTTCCAGAAAAACTTGTTGCAGGCCATCAACGGACCCTTAAATTCCAGGCATCCAATATATCAGTGTTTCATGCATATTGATCCACTTGCTTTTTATGCTTTATTGTTGATTATGCTTAATAGGAGAAATCCTTGCTGCAATCCACTTCTTACAAAATTTGGTTAAGAAGTCTTAGCCAATTATCACTTTGCAATGGGTGCACCAATGCCATGTGCAGTCACATGAAGCCTTATTTTTGAGAACCAATGGAAATCTATTGTAAAAAGGCAAATCTTATAGTATGAGCTCACAAGTTACCTGTATTAAACTAGATTCTAGTCCAAATGTTATTTGGATTTGCTTGAGCTGCCAAATTAACCAATCCTGATTATTTAAATTTGGGTTGTTTAATACATGGAACAATAGCTGAGCTTGCATCCTTGTTCCTCTTACTAACAAACAAATAGTCATGGTTAAGTTGAGGTTGTGTTATTGGTTCAGCCTGATGTGTTTTCTACTTAGTTGTGGGAAAGGGATAGGGTTACTAGAGGATGTTTGGGCCAAACAAAGTCTGTAAGATTATTTAATAACAGCTATTATTTGAAGGTATATAATTGCAGCAGCCATAACACAACTGTTAGTTTATGATGCGTAATGACAGCCGTATGAACAATGACTCTGCAACAATAATTAGTTGTATTTAAATCATACAGCTTGAATACAGTTCTTATCTTGATTAGATCTGCAATGTTTTGCCTATTGTACCAATGCTGGTTAGTTGGTCGCTTGCTATTTTATTTGAAATAATCTTACTGTGATACCATGATTGATTTCCAGAATCTTAGGATTTTGATCCAGCACTGCCTGCCCACCTTGTTGAAAAACAAAAGGGATTGTGGGATGATGAAGATATTGAAGATGTCAAGGCTTCTTGGGAAGGTGAAGATGTGCCAACTGTAGAAAAGGTTTCCTTTTTGCTTTCTGAGTTGTTTCTGTCAAGTTTTGTTTTCCTCACAGTAGAGATATCGTTCTCAGGCTCTTATTGATGAGGTTTCTCTTAGGCATTCATGGAAGAATTTGTTTTTCTAAGAAACCCTCCGAAATTCAAAGAATAAAAGTGCATATAATACGTAGAAATATGAATTTTGGTGTGATGGTCCTCAAATTTTAAATAACATTCAGGAGATTTAAAAATAATCAAACACATAATGATAGCAAGTTGGTGGAGCATCAAGTATTACATGTATAGGAAAATTGTTTTACTAGATAGGCCTTTACCTTCTTCTCCCTTGTTACATTGAAGGGCATTGGTTGATGTGACTAGGATTTTTCTTTTCCTCTTATTTTTTATTGGGGATGGGGGCTGAGGGGAGGCAAAATCATGGACAGTAAATCAACAATTCCCATCATTTCATTCAATTTCACAATGATATATTGCTATTCACTTGTTCTTTTGTCCACCCATTGGTTTCAGAGTGTTAATGCATGAGATCCTTTGAGACATCTGCTTTGAGATATTAATGACAAAATCTTGTTTTTAATCCAACTACTTTGAGGAGGACATTATTTCATGTTATTGTTAGCTGCAGCTTCTAACTTGCCAATCTTGTGGACCTTGTCAGGCGTCAAAGAAGAGTGTAGTTCAGCAGATAAAATGCAGGGAAGTTTCAATTGGTATCTTTGGCATAAAGTACAGATGTGTTTGCATTTATAGTTGATGGAAAGCCCCTGGCATTTGCTCTTGAAGAAGACAGCAAAAGCAATTTTCTAAAGCTGGCTATAGACTGTGCATCAGTTAACTGCTGCCGTTCATCCCCTAAACAGAATGCAGAGGATGAAGCCAATGGATGGGCAAAGGAAGGAAATGTGTCCTTTGTAAAAAGTTAGTTTTCAATTATGTAATTTTATGATATACAATCAAACCAATGTAAGAAGTTGGGTTTAAATCATGTAAATTTATTATATATGATAAATAAAGTTCATGATTTATTTCTAATGTTTTGACCTCTCTCTCTTTTTTTCTATCTATATATATATATATATATATATATATATATATATATATATATATATATATATATATTATTTCATTTTGTTGGGTAAAATAACAATTATTATGAAATTCTGATGATTCAAGCTGTTGGGGATTTATATGAATTACCAAGTAAGGGACCCTCATTCCCAATGGTGGTGGCTGTTGGGAATCGTTATAAATCCCAACGGTGGTGACTGTTGGCAGTTCATGTGTCATTGCCAACTGTGGCCAACCATTAGTAATAGCAATGGCTGTGCCAAAGTCTCTAGCCATCGCCAAAAGAAATGCCCAGAAGAGCAATTCAAGGTTCGTTGTAGTGACTCTTATTGGTACACTAATCTTGATCCCAGCCACATGGAAGAAATTCACAATCAGCGGGGAGGCAGGGGGGCCGGCAGGGGTCATGGCCCCTCCACCCCGCAGATTTAACGTATACGGGTATTATACGGTGAAGAAAAAAACGGATATAATACGGCAAAATTATATATCTCGGGAATAGAATGGGAAAAATACGGTAAATTTTTAAAAAATAAATAAATAATCCTGATAATTATATAAAAATAAAATAAACGAGAAATTAAAAAAAAACATTGAAGAATGACTAAATAAGCAACAAATTAAAATTAGATAATGAAAACTAAAACTTATGATAAACGTTTGATCATATGCTTGATTAATAATGAGCAAAGACAAGTGCATAGCCATTAGAGCTACTGAATTTTTTATGACCCATGATGGGTAGGCCGATGTTGAAGATCAGAAGACTTCGAACGTACGTAGTTCATGAAATTGAACAAGTATCACATGGCTACCAGACGTGTCCCTTCCTCTTTCCACACACAAGCAGAGGCAGAGCCACCATGGTCTAATGCCAAACAAATAAAACAAGCCCAATTGATGGAACCATGCAGAGGAAAAACACGTTTGGTTTCAAACTTTCAATTAAAGTACTGAAAGGCGAAAGAACAAGAAGGGAAAACGCAAAACAGCATGCTTACTGGAGAGGAAAACTGATTAATGCTCACCGTTGGAACGCAAAACGTAGTCTATGTTCTACGTGTCTTTTTCGAATGGCTGATTAATGATTTAATGCTCACCGCTTGAAAAATCCAGCTGCACGCCGGCGATTCCCCTCTGCCTCCCGTCGACTGCTCTCACCCTTGCAACGAGCTCTTCAGTCGAATAAACGAGAAGGAGAGTGGAAGGAGACGATCGATTTTTATGTTTTAAGTTTTAACCTAAGCCCTCTTTTTCAATCTGAAAATACCTTTTTGCCATAAAAAGGAGCGACCATGTTTAAATAAGTCATTGTTGATATTACAAGCAGTACCATTTTTTAAAACTACACCTTTAAAAAATCGTGAAAGACGGCGTTTTTTATATTTTCCCGTTTTTTTGAAAAAAACACGTCTTATTCTCGTTTTATTCGAGAAAAGTATTTTTTATGTATTATACGCATTTTTTTTTTTAAAACAGCATACTTTAACCAATACAAAAAGTTGAAATTTTAGATTTTGACTCCTATTAAGGTTTTGAAACTACAGGTTTAGCTTCTGTAACGAAAAATTCTTAGCTCCATCCCGCTCATAATAAACTCAAGCGACCACTCTAAGTCACGACCCATAGACTTGGCAGTTGTATCAGTCTTGAATGACATTAATGCTCTGGACAAAGAGAAAGTATTCAGACATTGAAGTAAAAGCGCAGGCATTAGCAGTACTGCATGCATTACTCGCTTCGGTGAGAAGAGAGTCTTTATCATCTGGCACAGAGTCTCGCTCTTGGATGATTCAAGTCTGTCGTCGCTTTTGTCTTTTTCACTTGAAGCATGAGAACAAATATTCAAGACGCGTTGTTGTTGGCCGCTGCAGTTGTTCATGAGTTCTTCTGCGCAGCAACTCCGGCGCTCTCCTTTTCTTTCCTCGACAGTGAACCAAGTTTCCTGTGGTCATGCAATTGCCACCTAAACTAAACTACAGTTGTTACTTGCTTCTCGAACCATGCATGCAACTTTCTGCATTTTTTACAACGAACAAGAATGACCTGTGAACGTAATTCCCATGTTGATTTGAAGATTTTTTGCTTCCAAATCTTTTCCCAAGTTGGATTAGTAGAAATCAGCATTCAATAACCATTGTTTTCTTACCTGTTGTTATTCTCTGTAACTCAAATTTCTCCCCGATGACTATGAAAGTCTTTCTACTAATATAATATACATGCCATATTATATATATATATAGAAGTAAAGACCATTTGTTCATTATGACATACAAGTGAGCAGATCCCGCGGTTTCTGCAAAGCTACCGCAAGCAGCTTTGCGTTAACACGCAAAATGGGACCCACGGTTCAAATAACTTGGATGGTGATTGAGCAACAACTTTGCTAAACTAGTTTAACTAAAAAGTTCTCAACCAGGAGGACATAAAACATCTTTTTGTGATCATTAAAATAGGATTTGTTGTGTCAAGATCATGCACAAGACCAGCTTACCCTTTATATAGGGTCATATATGCCATTAGAGAAAACCCTAACAAGGGTTGTACGGAAAAATTCACGGAAACATGTCTTGCGATGATCATCGAAACCTAGTTATATGTGTCATACTTGTGCACAAATTTTTGTGCCTCATATTGGTGCATGAATTTACATGCGCCAATATGGTTAATGACTAAAATACTCCTAGTTTACACTAAAAAAGAAAACTTTTTCTAATGATAAAAATGAAAATCGAAAAAAGTTAACAGACATTTCTTTTTTAAAACTACAAAAATACTCATTTCTTCTTTACTGCGTACCATGCGCAACGGCATACCCAACTTTTTCTCGTCGATGATGGCTTGCATTCGAGAAAGTACCCATGTTGTACATAGTAGCCCGTTCTGTATATGTTAATTATCCTTAACCATAATGGGGATGCTAGTTAGTTTGTGTTTCATTAGCTCTTCATAAGAGAAAAACTAATAAGCAGTCTCGGTGCAAAGTATAAAGAGCACATGATAAGGGGCGGAGGCTGGCACCACTGAAAAGTGTGGATTCACCGGCACGTAGAAAAGTGGTCATCGGTGAAAGTCTATTTTTACGGACGTTTTTACCAACGTCGACGAAGTGACGTTGATGAAAATAGAGTTTGAACGACGTCCAAAAACAAACGTCGATGACAAATAGCCTTTACCGATGCATGTGAGAAAAATGCCGTGGAAATTCGGTTTTACTAACAGCGGTGAGGTGTTGGGATTGTGTGGGCAGTTGCCCACGCATACTCTCAAAAATTGTTTATTCTTATGTTGATACCTTACAGCAATCTTCTCCATATACATGCTTTTACCCTTTAAAAATCTAAAACTTGAGTATTATGCCCCCTCAGTCATAAATTTCTTCTAGCTCTGCACCTATCGTGAAACCATGCAAAGGAAGGAACCATTTTTATAAAGTATTAATCAATAAGCTAAGAGTCATTTTTTAAGTTCCAAACAGCTCATAACTTGTACGACTTCATGAAAGGATAAGTTTAAGAACTCTCACCATCTCCATTTCTCTCTCTCTCACTGTCTGAGAAATTTCCGCTACCGCAAGAGAACATTACGGTTTTGAACAGCTGGTGAACACGTGACCATTAAGGGGTTCTCATCTCGCGAAATTCGTTCCATTAATATAAACGTATGGAACGAATGTGTTCAAGGATTTGACCGATCAAAATCTTGTTAGGCATCTGTCATTTCAAACAAAGATCGAATTGGAATCGAGGAGAACCGGTAGCTAGCACAGCTAGGTTGGCGTGGTCAGTTGCCCGGAGCAGCTCAATAATTTTTCTTTATTTTTAAAAAGGTGCACCCAATTATTTGTTCTGATATATTGGTGCCACTTAAGGCATGAAAACTTTTAAAATACTGCCCTCAAAATTCTAGCTCTGCCAATGAGGGGAACCAACCAGCTGGCTTGTAATGATCCAGTCCGTAGCCAAATAAAAGAGAAGAGGACTCATGGTCTAACTTTTCAGAACTACGTGCTTATATTCATATGTAGTGGATTCAAATTTGTCATGTGCTACAACTTGCCGGATGGCTACAATTTTTAAAAATTATCATTGAAACTACTTAAACCATCGTTTAAAGCACCACAAACCATTATAACATTATAGATGGGTCACTGCGCTCTTGTGGTGAATGTTTTCTAGATTGCTAATTTTTATTCATATCACAAGATTTGGGATTAGACATCTTTCAACTTACATATTTATTATATGTGTGTGTATGTGTGTGTGCCGGATGGTTTATGGTGTAGTCACATTTTTTGGGCTTTCAGTAATTGTCTATAGTGTTTTTAGCAATAATTACCCATTCGACAACATCCCACATCCAAAAAATTTTGAATATATATACAAACAGTTACCATACATTCCCTTGATGGGAATCATCTCGACCATCGATTCTGATGAGATCAAACAATAGAGATTAAGTAACAAATATATAAGTCGAGCTGCTTTTTCAAAAATCTGCAATCCTCCTCAAAGGAAGAAAGATAAAGAGAGAAAGAAGAAATACAAATAAGCTTATTTAAACGAAACATTTATCTTCTTTGAAGGGTATTCTTTATTTTTTACTTTTATATTTGTCACTTTTGATCTTCTTAGAATCATTGCTATAGATCATTCAAGTATGGTATATAAGGATTGAATAATTGGTGAATCCCTGACCATTTGGTCAGGAACAAAACCAGACCACTCAATATTGATTGCTAAAGTTTTTTTTTATGATCTTAAGAATGTTTTGATGAGAATAATACACTAAGTTAATAAAATTTTGAGTTTAACATGTTTCTGTAGCAATTAACAAATGAACAGCTCTTATGACTTCACATTTTTAATAATATAAACAATCAGTGATTTCTTTAAAAACAACTTGAACTCAGATAATTTTTATGTTGAACTAGCATTTGTAAACACATTAAAAATGTTAATATGTTGTTTAAAATAAAATTTTCCACAATTTAAGAGGCCTAGTTTTTGTCCCTTACTTAAATGGTATGGGATATACCAATTTTCCAAAGAGAGTTTTTGTAGCTATCTGTTTTTCCATACCTCTTCTCAATGTCGGTGTCCCTGTTAATAAAATTTAAATTTTCAATCGGCTACTACGTCATACTTCATCTTATGTCCGCATCCCATTTAAAGCTCATGGTATTTTTTAAGAAAGTCAAAATGTATAATTGTGTTGTTCAAAGTCAAACCCCGATCGATCATTGACCTCTAAATCATATTTCTTTAATGAAAGTATGCTTTTTACCTTAGGAAAGATCCCGTTATTCTACTTTAATTAACATTTATGGGAATGGTGCGTATACCTCTAGTTATGGTGTGCGTTTTGGCAATTACCTTTCAGAAACCGCAAACTGATTAACATGAAATTTTAAATAGCTGATGGCGCGGCCTAACCATAACTTCCCGAGTAACCAGCACCTTGCTGGAAGCATTCAAAGGCCTATCACCAAGAAATGGTGTTTATTTTCTTGACGGCAACTTGTTGACTTGGAGAGGGGCCGTGTGGGACAGACGATGCAGGAAATTTCCATGGCAGATCAGGAAACCCCAACATCGAAGCAAAGTTTGAAAGAAGAGATCAGAGGCAGCGTGAGGGACTTATAGTTGACGACTCTGAGCTAGAGGATCAGTCCCCGGAGGTTGGTCTGTTTCTATTGTGAAGTGCGGTGATCAGAAATGACTTATGATTTGCTGAAAGCTGGAAGGCTGCTCTAAGAACTGACTGTTTCCGAGAAGCCCAAGCCTTTGCTAATTCCTGTGTAGAGGAAGAACCAAGGGCGGCTTAGCTGCCTTGGTCTCCATTAAGTTACTGCTCGTTCTGAAGCGCAAGTTTTTGGGGGCGGGGGATGCGGGTTCTCCAGCACGAGGGGACGGAGCGTGATCGGCTGCATGACTTCTCGGCTCCAAGCAACGAAATTCAAATGTCAGAAGAAGAAATCGCAGAGGAGGTCGAGAATGATTCTGCCGCTGCCGCTGCCGCAGAAGTTGTCTACGTTGCCGTCGGGAAAGATGTGAAGGAGAGCAAGAGGAACCTGCTATGGAGCCTGGAGACGTTTGGAGGAGCTAAGTTTGCGATTCTTCACGTCCACCAACCGTCTCAGATGGTCCCTGGCCCATGTACGCCCAATATCCCACTTCTGAAACACTTGTTAATTTAACATTCATCTGAATTTTGTTCCTCCATTATTGTCAGTATGCTCATTTAGCAGTGTTGGGGACTCGTCGAATTCAGTAGTTAAGGTTTCCAAAAACGAAAAAGAGAAAGCAATGGCTTCGAGAACTCGATCGGTTAGCTTGCTGGGAGGTTGAATTTCAAAGCTAATTAAGTTGAGTAAACTCATGAACACAATCGAAGACGTCACGATGTTGCACTTCCGTTGGGGATGCTACATCTAACCAGATTACTTACAAATGTTCGCTTTTATGCTGTTGGAATAAACAATTATTGTGGAGCTCTGCCCATGAAAGGCTACAACGTGACATTCGTAGACTTTCTGGTCTTGTCAACACTAGCTTTCGTTTAGGCTCCCGGCCGCTTCTGTTCTTGCTAATTCATAAGGTCAGTACACGATCGAACGGGCGTTTGCTCCTGGGGATGATCAAGCGCGGCGAATTACCGCCATCTCAATTTACCACAAAAGCTTTATGAACGACCAAAAGTGACATATTTCATTTGACGCTCCTTATTAGATTCCTCCTTTCGTTTATTTTGGTGGTAGTATTCTATCGATTTTGTTATAATTAACTAGCAGTACGCAGTGGGAGAGCAATTTTATGTAAGGTCATAATTATCGATATGTCTTTTTTGTGTAAAAGGGGGCTCTTTCGTTAGAATGGAAGGAGAAGTAACTCGGATTATTTAAAAATCAAAAAGTGGATTTGCTTTATGAAAAGAAGACATCAATGAACTTCCTTGAAATGGTTTCACTGGATTTAGCCAATTGTCCCCATCGTGAGTTGTCATTTGAGAAATAGAAATCAATGCCAGCAACAAATTTCGTGCGATTATTTCCAAGATGGAGTTAGTTAATCATCCACATTGCTATGTTATTGAACAAAAATGCTGATATTGTTCCCTTATTAATCAAGGACTTTGATGTATGACATCGGCCTTATAACGGCGGTTGTGGTAGAAAGCGAGAGGAACCAACGGAATATGAAACTCATTTCTTAAAAAAATTTCTTAAGAATTTCAAGGGGTCATGGTGTGGCATTTGATTCCTTTGGAATTGATGCAATTTTATTATTATTATTCTCATTCTTAGAAAATAAGAATTGGGTTATCAAACAAAAAAATTTAATTCGAAAACTATGGTTCAATCATAAATCAAAATTCCAGAACTATGATTCAACAATGTTGAAATTTTTTCATTTTTCATTGAGGTACAAGGTATGATGCCTTTACTTCACTATGTTTAGGAGTTCAATTCTATTTCCATCAAACAAAATCAAAATTCCAGAATATAAACATAAAAAAAAACTGGAATTTTCGTGTCAAATTTTGTATTCTACAAATTTGACTCTACAACCAAAATTGCAAGCCATCAAACCGATCTACGGATCTAGGATACTATGGGAGTGAAACACGGTATCACGGTGCCGAGTAGAAGGGCCGTCGCTCCGTTGAAATTGTTCGTTTGGAAATTTCCCAAATGATTGATTTATTTATTCCTTTTTTACATGTCTCTTTCTTCGCTCGATCTTGCCGACTTTTCTATTCAAAGATCAGCCCTCTGTCTCTGTGTTTTCACGTCGAGAATCTTTTGCAGATGAAGAGATGTCAAAGGTAGGGTGAAAGATTTGTTTGTTGCCTTAAGATCGTTGGCGCAAAAAAGAACAGGTTGAAGTTACTCAGGGATAACTGGCTGATCTTCCCGAAGAGTTCACATCGACGGTTCAAGTTCAAGAAGTAATTTGGAACAAAAGCCATGAACGTTTTCGTGGTTAGCATGGAGGCAATACTGAAATTTTCAGGGGGGGACGAATTTCGGAACACGCTTTATGGCAGTTACTTGATGTCCAGTCTCCCATTTGATGTCCAGAGTCATTCACCATGGTACCGAATTAAACAGTTTTTTCCGTCTACTACATCTTTCAAATATGAAGAGGGAATCCAAACTTTAACCAACGGTCTGAGGCACTCATCCAGTTCCTTCACTGCTGGTCTCACTTCCACCGACGGAAAAGGCATTCCGGCGACGTTCGCTTGTATGAATTGATAAGAATTGAAGCTTACTCTTGAGTGCCACTAATTTCATCCATCGATGGTCCACCTAATAACTCGTATTTCCTATTTGTTGGTGGCAATCTTTTTTGCTATATTTAGAACATCCTGAGATATTTATAATACTTCACCTTTATACTTTGTACGCATGTAGAAGCGAACGCTGTCACAGCGACGTCTAATTCATGGGTTTGAACAGTTTACTCTGCTTCGAGTTTTCTTTTTGGTGTACCATCACATGATACCAATGATGGGCCTTTGGCTTGCAGTTGGAGGAAAAGTTCTTGCAAGCAACTTGAAACATGCAGAGCTGGTTGCGTATAGGCAGATAGAATGGGAAAAGGTGATGGACGACATCAATCAGTACCTAAAGATATGTGATCAGTCAAAGGTTCTCTCTCTCACTCACTCTCTTTCATTCGAAGAACTGCTGATCCTTTCTCTTGTGTGATCATCACAATTGCTCGTACATTTAGTCTGCGAGTGACGAAGTAACTTCTTAAAGAATGAATAGGCCGTCGTTTCGTTGCTAGCCTGGGGCAGAACTCATTGGGTTGAGTTGGGTCTGCGATCACTCTATGCAAGTACTATTTTTGCATGATTTACAAGTTCTAAACAATATAACAAACTCTATTCTAAATTAGAACAGGTTGGTATTGGTTCCTTTTAACTTGGTGATCAATATTGATTCTGATCAATTGGGCAGGCCGAACATGTGAATGCTTCTTTCTTTGAAAAGGCAATAATCCTTCAATTAGAAATACTCAACTGCCATGTCTAGATATTGAAAGGCGGATCGCCTTGGCCTTCCATAATGGAATAGTTAAACGGTTTGTTGTCAAGGCGGCTAACATTAGAACGTTAAAGCTTGACCAGATCCTGGCATACTAGTAGTCAGTGAAATTAATGATTTAAAAAGCCTCTTGCTGAAGTGTCCACCTTTTTTGTTTTGCAGGTAGAAGCTAGCCATCTAATTTTAAGGTCGGAAACTAATGTTCAGCAGGGGGTGGTGGAATTAATTGCTAGGCATGAAATTAGCAAACTTGTCATGGGAGCAGCTGCTGATCGAAAATATTCAGAGTAAGATATTCCATTCTTAATATGCAAGAAACAGAATTTGATCAGTGTTAAGAAACTGGAGTTTTCCCAGTATTCGTGATAGTCAGTTTGGATCCTGAGGTATAACAGGGCACTGTCACAAGGTAGGATTAGATAGGAACTAAAGTCTAGTTTCTTTCAGGCTCAGGCTGCGAATCTCAGATGGATCAAGGTCATCCACTTGGATTCCAGCATGAGTTTTAAGTGATGCTACAGTTGCTTAAGTGCATGATAGTGGTATACGCTTTTGATCTAGATGACACCTAGATCAAGAGTTTACTGAATGAGCGTGAAATTTATCTTTGTTTCCTACCAAGACTTGTATCTATTCTGTAAAACCTGCCATCGGTTGAGTTTGGCAGTGTAATTCACACCTTCTAATAGCTCATAGGTCTGCAGAAAAATGAAGGCTCCAACTTCAAAGAAAGCAGCATATGTCAACCAGTATGCGCTGCCATCTTGCCAAATATCATTTGTCTGCAAGGGAAGGCTTATCTACACTCGCGAACCCTACTCAAATGAACATAGGTCACAATCAACATGCTCGTCACCTGCTACTGGGACTAGTACTTCTGGACCTACACCATGTAGAGGTAAATCTACAAGCAGGTCACCAAGCTACGGGAGATCACCATGGTCAAAATGGTTGTCTACCCATGCAACCAGTCACCAGAACTTCAACGTAAGACCAGAAGCAATATCAAGCAGTGATTCTGGTAGTTCTCCAGCTTCTAGTTTGTCTATCGAGAATGCAATTCAGTCTTCCCATATGGCAGATTCAGTGTCAATGGAGAATGGTAAAGTATCCCAGCCAGTGCAGTTGGTTCTGCCACTTGATCATGGTGCTGCTTGTACTGATGTTGTCGAGGAGGTACGTAAGCCTTCATTCTTTTACATATATTTCAGATTAGGTATTAGGATACTCGTTTAATTGACTACAGGGATTAGGTGGTGAGCTCAACATCTAAAACAGGCTAGGATTCGAAAGAGCCGAACCGCAGAGAGGGACACCACTTAACATGCTACTTCGAGAGTTGATGTTTTACAACTGAAACATAAGATAAAAAAAAATTGTCTTTGATTTCCAAGAAGCTCAAGTAGGTCTTTTCAGTGGTTGGAATGTCAGTAGAATTCCATTTATTCTGAAATATTATTGTTCATGAAACTGTCAAGGGAACCATTCGGAATTATTGGTTCAGTTTCGTTTTAAACCGAAGTGTATCAAACCCTCATTGGGAGTAGGGAACTTTTCGATAAAAGAAAAATTGAAGAGTGAAAGGCATAAATAGAAGCTCTAGTTAACTCCTCAGCAAAGGCGATGCAGGAGGGTTGGGGCACTGCAATGACAACTGAATTAATGCAGCATATTGATGACAGTGAACTACACTGCGAGTGCAGAAAGCATGTGCAAAGTGAATTATCAGGACACAATTACATCCACAACCTGTCCTGCTCATTGTATTTCTATAGTCTCAAGACTCTCAACGATGCCATCAGGCAAAGCAGGAATGTCTTGATGCCAGACATACTGTAAGTTAAATAGAAAATGCAAAATATTTTCTGCAACCATGGTCTTTAGGCTTGCAGGGCTTGAGCTTTTATGAGTCTAACCAACATGGGAAGTGGTGTGTTGTTTGGGCATTCTATGCTTCCTCCAACTTTAACAAGAAATTAGGCTAATTAGCTTTTTGTGCATGGCAAGATGTATTTTCTAGTTGATTTGCACAATCAACTTTCTGTAGGACTAGGTGCAGCTTTCAATTTCACAAGAGAATATGTTCTTAGTATAAAACGTAAGCATGTACCTTCTTGCAGGAAAGGGTTTTCGGCTAGTGTACAAAGATTTGCACTGGAGAATAACCATGTCAAATTTTATAGGAGTTGAGACCAGAAAACAAATCAATTAGAAACCAGTATGGGAAATCATTAAACATGTGCAATTATATGACAGTGAACACAAATATTCTTGAAATAACTACTTGTTCTTACTAGTTGAATCAAGTTTGAGATCTTTTTCTGGACCAACTGGGTTTCTCTTAATATGGTAAAACCAAAGTTAAAGAATTGTGCTTTCTGGCTACTTGGTTCTTATTTTTAGGAGCGACAGTGGTTTGCGTAAATGACCCCCAAAAATTGTGGGTTCTACATTTATGCGGCTTTGTGCATTTGACGCAAACTCCATCTCGGTTGATGGTGACTTGGGAAAAATTTTCATGACGGTGATCATGATTATAACTAACCTTAAACCCTTTTAAAGTCACATAAGCATTCATCTAGCAAAGGTTTTAAAAACTCTTAAGATAATTGACAGTTCTTGGCTCACAAAGGAGTTCAGATCCTTCATAACTAAGCTGGAATGACCACTGCAGTTTTTTATATCATTACAGGCAAGAACTGCTGAAAGAGTACCTGTAGAAGAGAAAAGAGGGAGGAAACAAGATGAAACATTACTGCTAAAAGTGAGACTTGAATTGGATAAACTTGTAAAGCAGCAAGGAAATACAATGGCAGAGTTGCAGAAAATGTCAACTGAGAAATCATCACTCCAAGATCAGGTTGCAGAGTTGAACATTACAATTGCAATGGAACAAGGAAAGAGAAAAGAAACAGAGGAATCACTCTCTAAAGAAAGGCTGGAGTTTAAACACCTAGCAGAACAACACCAAAAAATGAAAGAAGAACTTCAAATTGTATCAAAGAAGAAATCTTTACTAGAATCGCAAGTCACCAACTGGAACGACACATTATTCAAGACAGCAACAAAGTTGCGAAAGGTACAAAATTCGCTCGAAGAGTTGGAGAGAGACAAGGGAGTATTACAGAAGCAGAAAGATGAAGCTGTTAGGGAAAAGCTAGACATGCAGAAGCGCATGGAGGATGCTATCATGGAGAACTCGCTTTCACAGACACAGAAGGAAGATGCCCAAAGAGAAAGGTTAGAGATGGAAAAAAGGTGTGAAATGATTCTTAAAGAAAAGCTTCAGATGCAGAATCAGAGGGACAATGCCCTCAACCAGGTTGAGGAGCTCCTCTCCACAAGAGAAGCTCAACAAGGGGAGGCCTCCAGATCAGTAGAGAGCTTCATTGAGTGCTCCAGTGCAGAATTGGTGAAGGCCACAGACAATTTTAGCACTTCAAATAAGATAGGAGACGGGAATTTTGCTTCAGTCTTCAAGGGAAAGATCTGCAACTCCACGGTTGCAATCAAGATGTTGAAGGCAGAGAAGATGTTGTGTCCATCCGACTTCAAGTCATATGTAAGGCTCTATAACCCTTCCTTTTCTGGTCAAGCAAGCTAATTAGATTTAACTAACTAATCAGCGACTGCCACTAATCTCAGCTGCAGAGTCCAGGGGCAGAGGCCAAGAGGGGGTTCGCAGGGGCCCCATGCACCCCAACCCGCTCCTCCCCCCAACCCCCAACCCCCCGGTGGGAGCTTTTGAAAAATTAATCACTGTTAAACATTCTGAACATTTTAATTGGCCTACATAGAAATTTTGAAAATTATAGAATGCCCCCCCTGGAAAAAATCTGTGATCCACCACTGGCTGATTGATGAATCCACCTAAGAATTAGATGGTAATATGACTCACTTTCTCATAGATCAAAACATCCGTTTCTGATCAGGTTGACATTCTAAGTTGGATAAAGCATCCACACCTCCTGAATGTGATTGGTGCAAGCACTGATGCAGTTGCCCTCATCTATGAGTATCTTCCTAGCGGGACCTTGGAAGACTGGTTGAACAAAAAGGATGGGACTCCACTGCTACCATGGAATATTCGAACCAGGATTTTTGCAGAGATTTGCTCTACTCTCCTCTTTCTGCACTCCCTTGGTGCAGTTCACGGAAATTTAGACCCCTCCAATATCTTGCTTGATTCAGATTTGCATGTTAAGGTTGGTGGTTTTGGCATTGCACGTGTGCACGCAACTCTCGATGAAGCAAACAGTCATTACAGGGATCCTGAACTGACTTCCCATGGCTTGCCAACATCCAAATCAGATGTTTATTCCTTGGGAATTATCATCTTGCAGCTGCTTACTGGGAAACCTGCACTGAGGATAGCAATGGACGTGCAGAAGGCTGTTTCAGCTGGAAGACTGCATATGATTCTTGATCAGACAGCTGGAGATTGGCCATTCATTGAAGCTGTTGAGCTTGCAAATCTAGGATTGAAATGTTGTGAAGTGTTTTGGGAGGGCCGCCCAGATTTGCATTCAGAAGTCCGGAAGGTGTTGGAGCAACTGAGCAGTACCGCAGTGGAAGAAGTTGATAAACCTACTTCCCTCCCTCGGCAGGGCATTAAGGAGCCACCTGCACATTTTGTTTGTCCTATTTCCCAGGTTGGTATTGTGTACTTTTTATCCTTGTTCGATTTTTGTGGCATACAGTAGTTTGGATTGTTAATGGACTAGGTATATACAATCTACAGTGGATTAATCCAGGATCCAAATGGATAGTGGCTAGATCTTAATTGTTTTACTTGTCCAGAACTAACCATAGGTCCCTTCAACATTTTGCATCAATTATCGTTTTACCTGCTTGAAGAAGCATGCGGTCGTTCTAAAAATGGCTGGCAGTGGTATCCAATACCGTCTCATGGAAGATCTTGGGCAGGTCAATGTGTAACTATGGAAAATGACTAGCATCTGTTAACCAATCTCATGCCTGTGTCAGATTCAACATGTTCATACCTGGTATGGGCAGTTTCTTTTATTAAACATAAAGGTCGGACTCGGAAGAAGGTTCTGTTTCACTAGCATAGCAATAACTGCCAACTGTCATGCTGGTGGACGAATTAGAGCCAGAAGAGGCTCTATAAAATTTTGTACCAGACCTTGGTTCCAAGTTCCAACTAAAATCTGAAAATTTTCAATGTAGAAAAGCCAAGAGACCACAGGACACAAGTTGTTTTGCTGGGTACAACACATGAAGCTGGTCTATGTGATCTTATTGCACCTAGATATGGTTCTTCATGTGGTAGGTCTGGTCTCAGCTCTCTATCCTGCTGCTTGAAATATGTTGTGGACCCACATCCATCCAATTTTTGTGGAGCTCCCAAACCATTAGCACTTCCTATTCATGTTACACAACTGCACTTTTTCAAGTGTTAAACTGTATGGTCAAGATTCATGTAGGTCATGCTCCTTTCAGACTTCTAGTTAAATAACCTTCTTGTACCCTATTGGAAATCAGTAGGTTTTCCTTGATGACTTGAGTCAGCATCTGAGATATTATGTAAACTCTTATCTATATTAATCCATACCTAAGCTATTAAATTTCCCTGAACATCTAGTAATTTTGAATGGAATACTACGTGGCCAGGTCATCTAAACTGTTAGCACTGATTGTGGAAAATGTAGGAAATCATGCAAGATCCTCATGTGGCAGCTGATGGTTTCACCTATGAAGGAGATGCAATACGCCAATGGTTTAACAGTGGCCACATGACCTCTCCAATGACCAACCTGAGGCTTAGCAATTCCTACCTTATTCCGAACCATGGATTGAGGTCAGCAATCCAGGAATGGCTTCAGAGATCTTGAGTGGTCATATTTTCTTTACTTGTGCAGCTTGTTTTCTGAACTGAAGACAGCTTCCTGGGATTCAGTTAATTGCGTATACCTTGTGTTGCTGCTTAGCTAAATGACCACATTAACAATACCATCGAGATGAATGTCAAAAGACAAGGTAAGAAAGAAAAAGGTGCATTGAGGTATTATTCACACTATAGGCTTTTTTCATTTTCATCCATGACAGTCAGGAAGAGATGCTGACGGAATTGTCAACTCCATGCTTGACCATGAGTTACGAAGTGTACTGATTTTTAAACAGCTGAGCTTGCTGTATGATGCCAACAGATGGAGTATAGAGGTGCTCGTGGTCTTTGATTAATCAGATTACAGGTTGAAGCTGAGAATATCTCCAATCTCTCTCTAATGAGGCATCCAAGACTTAGTCTGCACCTATTCCAATTTATTGAGGTCAAGGGCTCAAATAGAGTCTCTTTGTGATCTTTTTTCTCCTGATTTTTCAGAGTGTTTAGGCTTTTTATATGTGCGTGAACGGTTATAACTTGTCTCATTCTTAGTTGTGTTTACCCGAGTTGGGGTTTCATAATAAATCACATAATGTATATGCTCCAGTGAAGTCCCATTAGCATTAATGATGCATCTTCTCCTTGACTATCATGGAGATCCTTACTGTGTTGTGTTTCAATGTAACAATGTTTCTCATGTTTCAACGAGTGGATGATCCATGTATTTGTTTATGAGTTCTTAAGTTGACATCCGACTGGAACAAGTGACTGTAAGGCATATTAATGTTGGGCATCTTTATTCTACCCTGAATTGTTGTACTCCCAGGAACAAGAAAAGCCACTTCTTTTAACAGTTGTAATTCCTGGATCTATAGAAGTTGCATAGCTACAACTAAGGTTATCAGCCAAGAACATATTGGTGTCATCCATGGCAATGCATCATTAGCATTATATAGCATAATTGACAAAGATGGCACTGCTTTGGTATGATGAAGACTCATCAGAGAAAAAGGTCTTCATTCATGAGTATTATGTACTGAGTGTTTGCGTTGGATTCCTAGATCTGGATCTGCCCCTGATGGGTAAGATCTGGACCTCTTCAAAGTTGGCAACAGCCCAACGCACGTTTCATCCATCCAAATGAGAATGCTCATCATGCTCCTAATATTTGTCTATGCCAAGGGTTCATCCTAACTTGATGGAGCTATAAATGTAACACCTCATAAGTTTAGTCTCGTATCGAAGATTTTAAGGAATCTTCAAGAGTTTATAAAGGAGGTCATTGATGAGAAGATTGTTCTGGTTTCTAGCCTTTTTAGGTTTGGAGCCGAAACTACTAGGGGGCGGGTTGGGATCCGTCGAACCAGGGGCCCGAGCCCAGGAGTGGGTCGGGTTGTTACAGTGGTATCAGAGCAGTTTCAACACTCAGACCTGGGGTCCCACACGCGCGGACGCGTGTGCCTTAAGGGGGGTGGATTGTAACACTCCATAAGTTTAGTCCCGTATCGAAGATTTTGAGGAATCTTCAAGGGTTTATAATGAGGGTCATTGATGAGAAGATTGTCCTGGTTCCTAGCCTTTTTAGGTTTGGAGCCGAAACTGCTAGGGGGTGAGTTGGGATCGGTCGAACCAGGGGCCCGAGCCCGGGAGTTGGTCGGGTTGTTACAATAAATCCATATGAAGTTGGATGGAGAGGGCACAGAACAGAAAATAGGGAGGCATTTGGTTAGAGGAGAATGATTGACCTGAATTTTCAGGGGTGGAGTTCCTCCTCTAGGGGGTTTCATAGCTCCCGGATCTCAAATCTGGGGTCAGATCTTGAGTAAAGTTTGTGGTGCTAACAAACTCCAGATTTTTAAATTACCAATTGTCAAACGGACCTCCGTCCAAAAATCCATGGATTTTTTATCGGATGCAGGAGGTTGGATTTCAATGTGCAACTCTCAATTCTGCACAGGAACCACATGGTGCATGAAGTTCAAGACCTTCCTCTTTCTTGCCTGGCATGTGGAGAGTTTCTTCTCGGCTGTCTCATTTCCTCGTTGCCTAAGACCAACCAGACTTTGTTCTCCAACAAGTCTCTCTCTCTCTCTCTCTCTCTCTCTCTCTCTCTCTCTCTCTCTCTCTCTCTCTCTCTCTCGGCTGGAGACAGGGGCTGCAAAGCAGCTCCTAACTCTGCATTTGGGCATCTGAAGAGGATCTCAAACACAATGAAGCCTCTAGTCTCCCCCTCTCTCTGCATTTTGGCATCAGAAAAGGGTTTGAAACACAGCCCTTAATCTCTCTCTCTTCTCTCTATGTCAACCGGAAAAGAGGGGCTGCAACGCAGTCCCTAATCTCTCTTGCTCTTCACTGTACTAGTAATATCTCACCTTCGCTGGCAAGCAACTTCAGGAGGGTTGCAACTTGGCTGGCTTCAACATTCAGAAGAGTATCTCTATTTATCTCTCCTTCTCTCAGCTGGAGAAAGGGGCTGCAATATTTTTCTTTCACTTGCTACATCCCTTCCAAGAGAATTACCTCTTAACGTTATCCCCTGCAACATTTCTTTCTGAGGAGGTTACTACAATTAGTTGGATTTAAGTGATTAATTTTTTTATTCCAGTTTAGCTTAGCGCTTAATCATAGCTTAAGAGTTGTAATCCTTCATTAGTTGGGCGTTCTTTGAGCTCTTAAAATATTATTAACTAAGCACAATTGTGATTAGCACAATTTAATCTCAGAATACTCAATTACAAATCTACCTCTGGTCATGGTCGGCAATCACAAGTTTGCCACTGACCAATGACCAAGATACTTAGACTGTTACAATCTCCCAATCTGACTGCAAATTTTATAGCATTGGACAACCATTTTTTTTGTTCAGTTCAAACACGAGCGAGACTAAGTCAAGTACTGTTTCTAGATTAAAACCGTAATTCATAATCTGATTTCAGCACTAAAGAGATGGATGTTACAGATGTGTCCTAGATCTAGTTTATCCATTTTACCCTTGGTCATCACTCTAGAATGAGCCATTTTGGTACCTGTATGTTTATCAAAATATGATTTTAGAGGCACCAATGAAGGAATTTGATCCAAAAATTGGCTTGTGCCTAGATCTAAACCTAACCCACGCCCTTCTGTTTAGTCTGCCACCTGACCAACAAAACTCGTTTTTTGTGGTAGGGTCAAAACTATCTTTTTTTAATATAGGCATTATTTATTCATAAAACTAAGTTAAGAGTTATATGACTAAGTTAGGAGTTACATGAACCTAAGTTAGGAACCTACATGGATTAAAACTGCAACGAGTAGGCCCACGCCTAGCATGAGCCAGCTTAGTAGAACCTATGCCTAGCTTAGGTTCAGACTAGATTCAAACAAAACCTAGCTAGGCCACACAAGTGTGGACTAGGTTTGAATCCACCTAACCCGCAGTGAGCCATATTAAGGCATGCCCAAACCAGATCTTCAGTTTTCTACTACTTTGAACAAGTTTAGTTTAGTTTATTCCTTGTTTAGTCTAGGATAGTTCAGATTTTCATAAAACAAGCTCTACTTAGCTTTTTTTAACTTTCCTATATAGATATTTTAATTTACAGTCTTTAGGATGAGCATGAAGTTAGGTATGCTTTCTATCTCTTTCTCTCCTTAATTTCAGTGTTTAATTTCAATATTTTATCTTTTAATTCTAGTTCTGCATCAAGCATATAAATTTGCTTTTGATATAATGTAAGCATGCATTGCACCAAAATTTTAAATATACACCATCAATCACAAGCGACACACGTAGGCAAGGCTTGCACAGAAACTGAGTCAACTTGGTCCAGTACCATGTGTTGATGTGGCAGTCCTATCATATGAAAGGCTAAGTCTAGCTCAGCATTCACGCAGGTACACTTATCAAATCATACTTTCACAAAACTCGATTCAATACAATCACTTTCAAAATCGTTTTTTGTAAAACCTGGACTTATGCATGATGAGGCCTTATTTGGTCCAACTTGTGTGTCTTGGGCGTAGCCTAGACTAGCCCTAGGACCCCCACCTAAAGTCCCAAAAGCTAGAACCGGTTCCCTTTGATTGACCCCTATCAGTACTTCTTCAATGTCTAACAAAGATCAGATATTGAATCCACTACAAGGGAACCAGATCTAAACCTTAGCTAGGTCTAGACCCATGAATCTAGTTAAGAATACTTGAAGCACATTTGGATCTTTGAATTTCGATCTTGGAACTAAGATAAGTGGATTTGAATTACATAACTTAATTTTGGGTCTCAAGTCTGCTGATAGATCTAATTATAAAACATGAATTGAACCATGAATCAAAGTATTGGATCCCCCTAAACCGTGGTCACGATATCCAATCTTTGAAATTAGTCCTGATTTGAACTTCGATGGAATCGTTTGATCTACAATCCGAGTTAAAATTGAATTTGAATGGGATCTCTGGATTTGAATTAGTAAATTAGAACATAAACCTGAATCAGACCCTTGAAGGTCCTTATCCCACCCCTTTGACCCTAGTGACCGGATCTTGATCTTGCAAAGCCTAGTTTCATGCATACGTGCAGCTCAGGTTCATTTAGTTTGACAAGTAATGATATCTCATTCTGATTGTTTACTTAAATTTGAAAACTTGTATCTCTGGTAAAATTGAGCACATTTGTTTTACTTAGAATCAGGACGATATCTGGATATTGGACCTTGGATCATAAAGTAGTTTTTTTGTCTAATTACTACTGGTAAAGGTGTTAAGAATGGACATACCATATACTGCAAGGTTAGTCTCATCTCTCAGACTCCCACATGAAGAGAACGAAGGTGAATACAGGTATTGTTTTTGTCATTTTAAAGCGGTCAACATGCAAGATTGGAAAATTTTGAATGTAAATGACCTCTTGGTGCACAACCTTCATTCCCAACAACCTTTCCCACATTAACCCACCAGCTTGAGAAGACCCCTTGGGCCAGGAAGCCCCAGGAGTGCCTTTAAACCCTCCTTCCACACATGCTTCCCCACAGCCACTTCAATCCTCTGGTCCACCGCCTCGATCAAGGTTGCCATAGCTCAATTGCCCCAGTCCCCAAATGGAGACGAAGTGAAAACCCTAGACGACATTTCCTTTGACAAGCCCATACTTTATCTATCCTGGACATTCCTATTTCATCGGCCTTTTTTTTTTTGGGTTAAAGACATATACACATTAAAATTAGGGGTCATTTGATGGTTTGAAATTTCGATTGAAAAAAATTTTCATAATCATAATTTCTCCTCAAACTGAAATGAAATCAAAATTTCAGGTTTTAGTTCCCTAATTCCAGAAAGAAAATACCCTGTTTGTTTTGGTCATTCTAATTTCTTAAAATGTGAGCATTTTGATTCTAAAATTTCATGATTATAGATATATCAAATGCCCCCTGTTTAGATATTAGTTCAATTGGTGTCAAGGATCAAACACACTGGACTGGATTTATGCTGATACATAAAATTTTTCAACAATGTTCATTGGATTTGATAGTTATTTACATCCTTATGAAATTTTCTGTATTAGGATGTTAAGGACTTGGTTTTCGATGAGCTTTCAACTATTTTGTTGGTTGAAAGCTCAGGTTGAAAACTAAATCCTTGAAATATATTGAATGATGACTTTAGCTTTTTAAAGTCACCTAACCATCTAATCTACACCATCCAATTCAGCATGATGGACACTTAAAGAGAAAAATGAAAAGAAAAACGTGATGGATATTTTCATCATCTAATCTTAGCTTATACATTTTTCTCATTGTTTTTCTCTCACCCATCTATCTGCTTTACATAAAAAACTTTGGTTAGATGGCTGAAGTGACTCTAGAAAACCAGAATCATTGCTAATGTTATGGTCATATTTTTTTTAAATTTTGTGATATTAAAACCATCACGAATGATGCATTTTATGACTAAAAACTGTGGCAAATCAACTACCATTGCAAAAATGCATTATTTGCAACAATTTTCGCCATCGCAAAATATTTTTAAAAAATCCAGGCTGATTTCAATATATATATATATATATATATATATGAGACAAACAAATACATTTGTACTATATATTTACCAAACCACTTAGCATATGAAACAAAAACCAGAACTCTTATTTTTGTGTTAAAAATATTATAAACAAAATTAGCATCCTAATGTGATCACAAACAATCATTCAAAATAAATCTTGTTTTCTTTCTAGTTATTTTGTAACAATTTTGATTTTTCTACAACCCAATTTTTTTTATGTTATAAGAGCCATTCATTTTTTTATTATTAAAAAATATTATGAAAGTAAAAATAACTAACTTAATATGTCTCTTATCAAATATAAAGTTACATTGCATAAAAACACTTCAACAATTATTTTTAATGGGTCTGATTTTTGTCCCTTACCTAAGTGGTTTGATATTTACCTGCAAATAATACATTGATCATATGCACAATGATAGATGTACAGTAAATCATTTGACCATAAAAAAACTAATCTATTTTCTGTAGAATATTACTTGTAACCATTGCACCTTTAATTTTTTTTTTGTTTGTGGAGACCATGAATGCTCATGCGCCACTTCTTGTACTCCTAAGACCTTCCTCATCCAAAAGGATAACCAAGGTGAATAGAAAGTTTGTTGTCCAACTTAAACGTAACACTCCTGTGCCTAGTGAAGTAGCAAATAAGACTTATAGATCCTAACCACCACAATCAACTCAAATTAAGAAAGAAACTATGCAATAAAAAAACACAACTAAAATAGAATGAAACAATAAAAAGAAATCAATAAGCAAAGCAATACAACAATAAAAGAGAAAAAATGAGAACAAAAAAACTACCTAAAGGGCAGCAATCTAATAATTATTTAAATTAAATAACAATTTGATATAAAAAAAATTGGAACAGGTAACACCCACATGGATATAAGTGTGCAATACGGAAGTAGAAAAGTTGCAGAACTTCTAAATCAAGTATTGCAGGAAGAACAAGCTAAGCTAATAGGAATACAGTGGCGGAGCCAGAAATTTTTGGCTATGGGGCACTATGTACTAATACCTTGGGCTGGCGTAGGCAGGCACTCACGTCACCAGCCCTACGCTGGCTCCGCTACTGCTATAAGCAGTTGAGTTTCTTTCTCGTGTGTGGGAATGCCCACGTCAGCCCCACGCTAGCTTCGCTACTAGAATATACTGATCTACGACGTAATTTCGCATTCATGTTTTTAATACTGAAATCAAACTGAACAATAAATTGTTCAAATACGTTGGACATTTTACTATAGAAATCAATTGAATCATAAGTGTTTTTTGTACGACTTATACATAAAACTTGCTATTGGTATACATCGGCGACTTTGGTTTTTCTTTACTGCTTTGATATTAATGCATATCAATGACTTATATCATGTTTTATTATACATTGAATCTTTATATTAACTCAATGATTCAACAAATTTATGTGTATCCTCAGCTACCTACTTAATCAAATTTTGTATAATTTGATAAACAAAAACTGTCTACTAGCTACAAAACAAGGTTCCAACATAATTTGATAGATAAAACCAGTGTGCTAACAATAAAACAAACACCAAGGTTATAAGACAGCGTTAGTATATTCTATACGTGGAAGAATTTCCTGCATTCTTATGTGCAGAAACACCCATAAATAGTTAAACTAATCGACAAGTCAAAACAACATAGTTACAACAAGAAAACATAAGCAATTATGTTTATAATCCAACATAATTACAACAAGAAAACATAAGCAATTATGTTTATAACCCGTGTGTTACACGGCTATGAATATATAGAAATTTTGTTGATTTCAGGTTTTATAAAACATGGATTTCAAGCTTTAAGACTAACGAAACACAATAATTAACCAACATATTGACAGATTGCGACCTTGTAAGCCAGTCTATATAAGACCACATTTGGATACCTAAACAACCTCAAGCATATAGAGAAAGTTGCACACATAGACCAAAATGAGTAAACATTATTGTCAAAATATCTACAGTCTTCTTCCTCGGTAGGAGACTTGTATATCTACTCAGCAAACTTGAAGGTAGCATCAAAATCCAACGCATTTAATCAGATAATATAGCGAATCTTCTAAAAATTGAATGCAGAAGTAAAAGAAAGCCATGACATCATTGCACATAGAATAACCATCAAGACTTGGAGGATTGACCACCTTCATCAGAAACGTAGTAAACAACAAAAGGAATAAACTTTCACAGTATGCATGCAACAATGTCGGTAGAAATATAGAATATCTGCCTCAACTACTCAAATACATTGAACTAAATTATTCTTTTCCCAATTCCAAATTAATTATTCCTCAAATGTTTTTGCTTTATGGCTAGCTTCCATTACAAATAAAAAATTTTCATATAACAATGAGTTGCCTACATTGCTATAAGCATAACAAGAAAGAAATTGGAAAAAATACTCAATAAATTTTGTCAATAATTATATCCCCTTCTTAGGAAGTTTTTAAATAATAATTGGTCTATTTCACCGGTGTACATGTACGTCAGCTGCGCATCTTCAACATAGTAGACTTTGTACGAGAGTTACAACTTACAACTAAGAACTCAAGTAAGTACACTTGCTAATAAATAAGAAAATATAAACTTCGTCCAAACTTGAGAATACTTGTTCGCCAAATTAATAAATAACACCGATTTCTTTTTCTTTTTTTTGAGTTTCTTTACAACGCAACACGTTATAAGATAGACGCATACGTACATTTTTGTCCTTTTCAAATATCCTACAAACAGAGAACAAAAGCCAAATGAGCCTGTAGCCACGCATTAGTATCAACCTTTCATATAAGGAAAATGATTACCATCAACGTACATTCTTGCCTATGTCCATTTAAAAGTTAAAACATTACAATAAGCTTTTATAAAACATGGAAGAATTGCTATACACAACTTCATTTGACCTGAACTTGAATGAGTCCCTCTTTAGCGTGGCGTAATCAATGGCATTGTGCCATCATTCATTTCTAATTATTGATTACGTGTTATTTCACTCGGAAAATGAAAAAGGAAAGAAAACAGTCATGCCGGTTTTCACAAGTGAAAGATGCATTATGTTCTTGCAGGCAATGGTATTTCCACTCCCACGGAAATCAAACCACCGTGCATTCAGCATGCAATCACATTGCCAGCACATCACAGATTTGAAGCAACAGCTCTGTCGGGCTTTTGAAGGGTTCACCAGCTTAGCTGATCAACAGTTGTTATTTATTAGCCACGCATGATCAACAGGTCAAGAACAAAGGTAGTTGAGCAAAAGAGACATGGAACCCAGTGTTCCTTTGCACGCTAGATCAGATGAAAAGGAGGCATCAAAGAAGAGGCCAGCACAAGTGCCTCAAATAACATTGGTTGCAGCTTGATGATGACTAAACCTGCTTTCATAAGGACAGAGACAACGGAAAATATTTCAGATCATTCTAGAGAAGTATAGGCTACATGGAACCACACAATCTCTCCATAAATAAAAGAAAGAAGTAAATCTGCACAGAGAACTCATCCCCAAAAATTCCAATAAAATTGCCCAATATCATGGACCATGTCCTTGGAACACTAAACTCAGAACATAGAAAGATGACAGCACCAATAGCCGACTATCACCCACAAAATCCGCTTACATGAATTCCCAGCATCTATAGAACTTGCCCCAGAAAAGGATAGACTAAATACAAAACTGACCCTTTTATCTCTCAAACGAGGGGAGCAAACTAATGACTAATGATCCTAAAGGAAGGCTAGCATCATTGATTGCAAAAGAAAAGAAGAAAATCCTAGAAAAGGAAATAACTGCTTTCCCCAAATGAAAATGCCGTAAGAAAGGAGCTATTTGCAGGAGAACAAAGACATACAGAGTCTTTCTTTAAAATTGGAAAGAAAACCTCTGCTTGGAATGATAAGGAGGCCATAGACCGGTGGTCACTGATGGACGCCATTTCTTTGCTTAGGGATGTACTTCAGCTTGCTGGACTTGAGAGAATTTGATCTTGGCCTGGAATTTGATGCACCATTTGTACTATTATGCAGCTCAACACTAGCCAACCGGTTCTCAGTGCTAGCAAGGGTGTTCAACCCAGCATGTTCGAAGCCCTCATAGCAGGGTTTGTGATTGTCGTTCCCTCTGTCAGCGGATGGGGATGATTCTGCAGTACTCTGAGAATTTTCTGACGTAAGTGAGACCTCCATTTCAGGGGAAATAACAACCGTAACATGATCTCCAGAAATTGCTTCTTTCCATCCTGCAAATGACAATTTCATAGACCCTGAGGTTCAGATTTCTAGTCCACTACTTCATAAATCTAAAGATGTTAGTCACTTCGAAGTTCAAATATGTGTTCCATAAAAAAATTATTGAAAAGGGTTGAATAAATCCAATAAATGAATCCATAAAGGCGAGCCAACTTCTTATGTTAGACCTCAACATGCATGGAAATGTTGAGGAAATAAGTGCAACATGAAACCTTAGAAAACACTCTGTTTACAAACTAAACTAAAGTTCTGAATTTCCTGATCCAGCAAAGCCAGTACCTCTTCACAAGATGGAGGCATTGAAATGATTCAATGGTCAGACTGTTGATATTGAACAGATCCAAAATCACACCAGTGACCTAATTGAGACTTTTCATAGGCAAGAAAAGGAGACGCCAACAAAGACTCATACACCTAACTAGGTTGGTTACTTTAGCCTTAATTGAGACTTCTCACTGCAATAGCTAGTTGATGGGAGAGTTTTTCCTAGTGGGGTACCTGAGCTGCTTAAAAGGGCCACCAGAACGAGAGACGGTAAATATGCACCCACCGAACCATACAACTAAGAATGTTCAGGAAGAAGAGTACAACACAAATACTCCTTGATTTTCACCAATGTCTAATAGGTAGACAAGTGTGCATTTATATTCTATACATTTCATGCATATACCAGCTTGACACACCATTTTAGATGATCTAGAAGCAAACTATCATGGAGATATGGATCCTTACTCTCAATGAGGAATATCTGAGCAGCATGGCTTGAGAATGACATTGAACCGTTCTGGTTTACAGCACCTGCCTCCACCACTACACCTGAGGAGTTATCATCATTATGAAATCTCTGCTCCTCAGTATCAAGCAGTCTGCAACAGTTTTCAATTGCTGTACATCTCTCTGCCATCTTATCTGCAACACCACCACAATCTGTGTCCCTATTGTCACAGGATAAACTACTTATTTGTTCCATGGTTCCTCCATTTCTGCAGCTCGTGATTATACCAACTGGCCTCCAGAGCTTCACCTTGGAATGGCCAACATGGGTTTGGCCAGAGTCTGACTTACCCCTTTTGTCGGACAAGGAAGTTCTCTTTGTAGCTAGTTGATTACCAGTTGGTTGTGGGCCCAACTGCTTGGTATCAATGCAGTTCTGTGGTTGTGGTTCAGCTGCTGCAGTAGTGTCATCCACATCCTGCCTAGCCACATTAGTTCCAGAGAGTGCTATTGATATAGAGCCAATCAGAACCTCACAATCCTTTTTCTGCTCCCGCAGTTCATGCACTTCTCTCTTTCCTTCTTTGTCTATATCATCTCTATCATCTTCCACTTTCAATTTCCTGGTCCACACCTTATGACTATTTGTTTGTGAAGTCACTCTTTGATCCTTGAAGACACCATGTTTCTGGATGCTGACCGACTTGGAAACAGGTCCATTTTCAGGACCTGAAGTTAACACATTAGGCACATATCGTGGTTGCCTAATGGCTTGGCGACGAGCCATGTTCAAATACCGCTTGCCAGAAACATATGGTGCCTTAACGTCTGTACCATGAAAATCATATGGATCCTCACTGGCAGGATCATCCAAGTGGCTTGTGTCTGTTTCGACTGATCCTGTAATGTCTCCATCATTGGGTCTATCATTGTCTCCATCTGCACCTGTTGACAGAGTAGTTGCACCTATCGGGTCATGAAAATAATTTGTCCCCATATCACCAGAGCCTGTAACATGACCACCAGTTGCCCCATTCTGTTCACCTTCTGCATCTGTCAATACGGCAGGTTCAACTGGAGAAGTGGAATTACATGTAGACTCCGCACCTTCATGGTCAACTATATTAGAAACTGTCAAAGACGGTGTTTCTATTAGAGAAGATGAATCCTTAGATAGGTCCAGCAAATCATCCTTAACGTTTGATGTATCTTCCTCAGCTTGATCCTTCACCCTTTGTTCTCTGTGCCTCAATTTCTTCAGCCTTCTTTTCTCCAAGAGCTCAGCTTGCCTACAAAATGTAGAATAATGCAACCTCATCACATATAAAAGAAGGATTTACCAATTATCTAATGGGTTTCTACGGAAGCGCTTCTTAATTTGCATACTACGTGATGGCATAATATTGCACCATCATGTATATGCAACTCCATTACTTGTACAGAAAAATTAAAAGATACAAGCATAAGCGGACATCATCACTAGAGAAGGAAAACAGAAAAGGTGTTGTAAATGAGACCTATCCATGCTAACAAGAGAATTCTTTTTAGCTCATTTCGCACCACCCTTTCACACAATAAATAATAGGCTAATCAAGTGACAAATGAAACTACATGAAAGGACTACCTTTTCTGAGCAGCTTCTTCTTCTTCAACAAGAAGTTTTTGACATCTTAGAGCTTCAGCATCTTTATCAGCTAGCCAAGCTGTAACCTGCAAATGCACCAAGAATATAACTAGTTTTCTTTTCACAACAGATTCTGAACATGTCAAGTAATTCTTTAACTACACATAAAGATGATGACTAGAGTACACCAAGTTAGAGTAACTGCCCCATGAAAGCAGGACTCAATCAAATTTTGGTTGGAGGATGCAAAGCATTATTTGCAAAATAATTGTCCAAGAAGTCAGTCAGTAAGCCAATCTAGCTGTGACTGGTAAACACACCAAAATGTGCAAACTATTCTTGTTCTATGTTGTTAAGGCCTCGCCTAGGCATGGACTAAGCATGAGTCCACATCCGTCGCCTAAGTCCACCACTTAGGCGATGGGATATGTGTTGGCACCTAAGCTCGCCTAGGTTCCAACACGCCTAGTCGTATTGAATACATTTTTTCATGTGTTGTTATGTTGATTATGTTCTTATATGTATATAACAATATGCATATACTGTTAGTCACTTAGTTTGTCATATAGCATTGGGATACCTCATACATGTTCTGTATATGCATTAGTATGGTTATGTTTTTCTTTAGTACAAATGGATTAATGCCTTCCTGCGGATTTACATTCCTTCTTCTAGAGTTTAGATCTAGTTTTTTTTTTCTAGTATTAAATTACATTTAATGAGTAATGTTAAACTTCTTCTATTGATTTTGCATATTCAATGAAGTAAACAATTAAATTTTGATTATTTAAGTTGATTATGCTTGTTATATTACTACTCTCGATATTTCAAATATTAGTAATAGTTAATTACAATAACTTGACATATTAACGTAACTAAAAAAATTAAAAAAAAAAAAGTGGTCGCCTTTTTTTCCTAGCCTTCGCCTAAGCCCTCCTAGGCGCTAGGCGCTGCCTGGCACCTAGTCAGCGCCTGGGCGCCTTGCCAACATAGTTCTTGTTACACATTAGACTCTGATAGGTCAAAGAATTCTTTGAGTAAACATGCAATTCATGACTGAGTACCCCAGATTGAGGTAACTGTACTCAATGAAAGCAAGACCAGATGAAAGCCTATTGAAGGATGTAAAATGCTTTTCCTAGGCTATTGTCCATAAAGTCAGCAGCAACCACCACAGCAAAACAAATTAGGGTACACTTCACAGCCTCCAACATGACATCCAGCTCTGATGTGGTGAGACTTGCTACCATGATGTGGTGGAAGACAAGCAAAGGCTCCACTATATGCTAATTCTCAGACACAAAATACAGCCATGGGCACACTCGTATGACACAGCATAGGTATATTAGTAAAGAACGATCACTAAAAACTCACCAAGCCAACTCCTAGATTCCCACTATAACTAGATCGCACCGTCACCCTTCCCCACCCCCACCTCACCCCCCCACCCCAGGAAAAAAAAAAAGAAAAGGAAAAGAAGATCACCCTCCCACACAAAGCCAACTCAGTAGGCCGACTCAGCCATCGTCCAAAATTCGGGTTGACTCAGCTAAATCACAAGTCAACCAGGAGCCAGACCAATTTGAATTGGCATCATGAATCGGTTCATCCAAAACCAAATGGATTTGGTTTCATTGTTTTTGAAAAGTTGAGACTTTAGGACAAAATCAGGTCAAAAACAAGTCTCAAGTAGTCAAACACCTATAGAAGAAACCCTATGGTAGATTAGAACCCTAGTATGAATTGCCACATATCTGACATCTAGTGTGAGTAGCTGCATCTCTAACAAGCCCTTCACAACTGCACCAGTACATTAAGAGATCATGGAATGAACAGAGCTTCCGCCACTGGAAAACACAGAGATCTAGTATATCTTCAATGTGTTCCCCAAACCTTTTGTTGGCCCTATTTTCGGGGACTCTCTCTCTCTCTCTCTCCCCCTCTCTCCCCTTTTTTCATGTTAAGGATGACAATAACTGTAGTCAACTGTGCATCTGGAGTTGAATATTGGCAAAATTGTGAAAATTCTTCATTATTTCCTTGTTCTTTTTGAATTTGAGGGAATTAGCTTTGGGTGTACATAGTTTCCTGAATCTGATATAACAAATGAAGAAATTACGAAGTTAGGCTTAGTTATGGTTTTATTTGATGTTAATTGATTTCAATTATACAAATCATAGGCCATTGTACAACCTTTCGTTGTCAAAATGACGAATTTTATGTTGTTTCCTTTGGGAAATGATAATTAAAAAAACCAGCTCAAGTCACCGAGTTGATTAGTCAACTCATGAGTCAATAGTGGACTAATCAAACCCACATCACTGGGTTTCAAGGCGCTGAAAAGAGCTTAACAAGAAATATGAATAAGCATATTTGTTAGGCTCACAAATGGATAGCAATCTGATACTTACCAGCCTCTGTTCAATAAGGAAGCTAGTACATGCAACAATATTTCTCGGCTCTAGGCCAATCTTTGCAGCTTCTCCATCAAAAACAAACCTTCGAAGGGAAACAGCTGTACCAGCACACAAGAATGTCCTTTCACTGGCATCATCAAGTATGGCAAACAACTCCTTTGAAGAAATAGGCAACCTAGAAGGTCTTGCTTGGATTATATCCTGTTGGAAGATAAGTACAAAATAAGGTCCTTGAATTAAGGAGACAGGAAAAAGAAAGAAAGAAGAGCGAGAGAGAGAGAGAGAGTCCCTACAAGAAGTGCAGAACCAGCTTTCATATATGTTTGTGGTAAAGATGTGAAACCAGGTTTTCTCACAAACCCAGTCAAAGTTTTTATGATAGATGATCCAGTCACCTCCTGCATGGATGCTAAATTTGTCAACTATGTGCATCTGAAGGTGAACAATGCTATCAAACAAAAAAACTATATATTCTCCAAGTTGTTAGAACAGGCAAGTTTTGAGAACTAAATACTTCATCCTGCTACAACAATATGTTGCCAAACTTATCTTCCTACAGGTCAAATACCTTACCAAATTAACTTAAGGACCATCCAAAACAACCAAGAAGCAGAAGAGAGTATTATATTTCCCAACTGAAGAGACCACAACACAATATAATTTGTACAGGGAAAAAGGTTATGGGGATTGGGCCATTGGGGAATAAGACCTGAACATAAAATGTTAAAGAACTTCTCCAGATAAGCACTTTCAGAGAAAACTTTGACAATCAAGGAAAGAAAGAAAATAGAACCATCACCTCCAGCAAAACGTCCTTGAATGAAACAATTTCCGTTGCCCCATCAAAAGATAGCTGAAAATAAGCAAATTAACAAATTAAGTTCAAAAACATACCATGTAAGATAACATCTCATAGAACATATCAACAAACAGACACCTTATCCCAGAATGCAGTCAAATAGTCTCTGTTCTTCGATGAGTCCTACAACAAGACAAAAATCAGAAACAAGTTAGAAAAAACATAAAAACAAAACATAAGAATTGAGCATGATCATTTGTGCAATGGCATGTAGAACCCAGTCTTCTAAAATCTGGATTGGCATGCAAAATTGGAGCTCCCTGGTTGTAAGCTCAAACCTGGAGGATCTCCTTGGATGGCAGTGGGAACATCAAGCAGGAGATCATTCACTTGTATCTTCTTAATTACACAAAGGGACATAAAACATGAAAAGTAAAAATTAAAAGTGTAAAACCTGCACATTGCAACAGCTACCTGCTTGAGAGGGCCAAAAGACTGACAGTCTTTTCACTGAATTCAAGAAAATGCTAACCTCATACAAACCGAAGTGATGGTAACAAAATACAAAATCACATAACTGTACCATTGCAAGAATCTAACTCTTTGATCATGATAACCAAAATGTGATTTTAGATGACAGAAGAGAAACGTTAGAATCATAAATGTAGCTAACCGCATAACCATTCTTCAAAAGTTACTGATTAAATAACTGATCCAGCATAATATCCTTTTTGAAAAGCAAAGCCAAATCCAAGTAAACTTTGAACAACGTTCTAAGTCCAGGATGTACTAACCATTGTCACATAAAATGAGTCTCATTCGAAAAAAAAAAAGTGTATAATATGAGAAAAAGCAGTCAGCCGACTCAGCCGTATAAAATGTTAAAAAAACGCATCTTTTTTAAAAAAACACTTGAAAATAAAAAAGTGAAAAAAATGCATATTATACGTGTTTTTTGTATTTTTTATGATTTTTTATTTTTTATAATTTTCAGGATTTATTAAATGTTTTAAATTTTTTGAAAATTTCCCAAAATTTTCTTGAGATATACAACTTTCCCGTATTAAACCCAAGAAATTTTTTACCGTATAATACCCGTACACAATATTTGTGACAATGGTACTAACTTAATTTTCTGATGTCTTGCTCCTAAAGAAATGGACATATTCCTAACTTCTCATAACCACAAAGGCTCATGAAGAAGCACTAGTTCTTTGATGACAAGCAGAACATATAAAAGAGAACCAGCAAGTTCAGTTTGACTGTTTGAGTGAAGCAAACCTTATCGATGTTTAAAGAACGACGATGTATGCGGATGTGTCTTCTATAGTTGATTGTTGAACAGAACTCCCTTGAACACTTTTCACATTTTTGCATTTGCACTTTTGAAGGTAATGACAAGGGCCACCCTGGAAAATCTGCCATGGAACATCTACAATCAGAAACAAACATAACCCTTGCTTCAACATGAAGCACACCTATTTACATCTACCCAAGATACCTGATGTATGACAGTGACATACATTTTTCACTCTCACCGTTTGCCTTTGCAGCTGTGAAGGCGACAATTTCAGGAATTTTGTGATGATGAATGTGTTCAGAAGGAAGTTTTGCTCCTTTTACATTTCCTGTTGCTTTTGAGTGGATGGAATCCTTAAATCCATTCATTTCAGAGGAGAGCAAGCTGACGCCATTGCATGGTTCCTGAATCCAGTCTTTCCCAACAACCACATTTACAGCCTTTGAGCCCTTAGAGAGCTTGTTAGTTCCTTGTTGATCTAGAGCATGCAGTAACTGTATCCACTGAACATGATTCTCGCCAGCCCTTGAAAATGACATAAAGGGTTCTTTTCCTATTGTCTGTCGGATAATATTGTCAAAAGGATCATGTCCTTCCTTCTCAGGTTTGCAAACCTTCTGCTCTGGCTTTGTCATGTCAGATGAAGATCTTGATTTTGGTAATGGCATCAGCAATATGATGAAAAGCACATTACAAAATGGTCCTGCACAGCATTAAAAAGGAATTGAAACCAAATCGACTAATTTGATCTCTCTTTTCCAGTTCGCATTTCCTTGATAAGCTACATTAAATTAACTTCAGGCAGCTTTACAGATCAATTGGAAGGTTCTGCAGGCCACAATTAGTGCCTAAATTTTAAGGTTACTTAGACAGGATTTTAGTGCACCTAAAGCTAAAGCAAAATAGAGGAGCCAATACAGTCCATCTGCAAGAAGGAAAGCAGAACATATGGAGACAGACATCAAAGTAACAAAGCCCTTGCCGCAGTTAGATGAGCATGACCCTAACAGATAGAGCATGTGTAGTGGGACTAGTCAACTTCATCACCCAAAAATAAGTTTAAGTATTAACTTCAAAGTTACAACATTAGCTTAAAGAAGTGAAATCTAAAGGAAAGGACCCATGATCAATCAAACACCACAAGTAGTTTTGATGTTCCAAAAAAAAAAAAGTTCTAAAAGAAAGAGAGAAAGAAGAGAAAACATATGTGCCCCTATAAGGTCCCATGCACTATATGTCTGCGTAGAGAGCATAGGCAGATAATGCCTAGGTGAGGCTTTGGCTACATTGATTGATAATTTGATATAGCAACCGAAATAGCAATATGAAGGAATGAAAAGCATACTTCTAAAGTTCTACCCTTGAAAAAAATGATATGTGTTTCACCTTGAAAAATATCGACATCAAAGTAGACAACCAGACCATTTGATAGCAAGTAGAGAAGTATTTGTGTTGTCTGAAAAATAAGGAAGAGAAGTCCTGACTCGTAAGGAGGTGGTGGCAGACTTCCAAGTTACAAGTTCGGATAAGATCATAAGTTGTCCAGCACCAGGAACGAAACTGATTGGGATATCCAAACTTTCTTTTAAAATATAAGGATTTCCAACTCTTCCATTTCTAACCAAATCCTTCCTTACAAACAGTGAAGTCTAAATCCACCATTCATCGAGTTCATCGATTACAAAGCGCTTCATCAAGATTCAAGAGACTGCCGAAGCTTGTCGGCCTCTTGATTATCGTCACTGTACCTATGGGACGCTAAAAACTAAACCTATGATGATCGACATCTTGTGCTATCAGTCTGCCAAACAAACGTTCGTGGGAAAAGTGCCAACTCTTTATTCTGTTTAAATGAAATACATAATGGTACTAGATAACAAGCTATATGGGTTCCTTTTCATGCACTTTGCCAAAAATTAACGCTGCATAGAAACATTCAGGAATCACGAATTTCCCATCAGCAACTTAAAAATACATCATTCCGAACAGAGATTTTCCAGCAAGTAGCATCAAATGGTCACGAGAAAGGCAACAAGAGACGTTCCTATCGTGACAATCGCATAAGACCACTCCAAGTAGAATCGCTTTGTGATACATGGGAATTTAGCCAATGCGGTAAGTTTGCACAGTCTGATGGCAGTTGAATCTTGGCATTTAGTAAAGGTCTGCAATGAAACCCTAAATTTTACACGAAGGACATTAACGCCGAATCAATAAAAACAAGTATTTCAAAACACTCGTCTCTAAAAGTTAAAAAAGGGATTACTTCAATCTATCCTATGTAAATGACCGAGATAGAAGTGGGGACGGGGAAGAATTCATTGTGCAATAGACTGCGCATTCAAAAAGAAAAAATAGAGGCGAACAAAGTAAAATAAAGTAGAACACATCAGATTCAACCTTCAGAGGGAGAGAGGGAGGGACGGAGAGGTGACAAGAACAGCTAAAGAATAGCATACGAGCAGAAGCGAAACGACTAGAACCCGATCAACAACGAGAACGGAAACGAAAATTGAACAATCCATTCCAAAGCCAGAAGAAGAGAAATAAATGATAATCACATTTGACATCGATCAGAGATCTCAAACATCAAACTTCACTCTCAAAGAAAGAAAGCTAAAAAGGAAAATCACATTCCTCACCGTGATCCTCTTCGGAGGATGGTCCAAAAGGACGAAACAGTAAGAGGAAAGAGCGTCAAGGAGAGAAGCAGATGTACCGGAGAAGCTTCAGCGATCACCGGATGCGTCGCCGGAGTCCGAGATCGTAAGGGAGGCGGCTCAACAGAACCGAAAGGAGAGGCAACGCCGGAAATTTCACGGTCGGGGAGGAGGCGGAGAGAGGAAACCGGAATGGCTTGGAAAAAAAAATGAGAGCGTGGAGGACGTGGGGGCTTTTATAGCGGTGGCCGAGATCGGAGCGCGAAAGGGAGCGAGAGAAGAGAGCCCCGCTCAGAGAGAAAGAGAGAGAGAGAGGGGCTCGCGACGGAATTGGGTGCACTAAGGATGTTTCTCGAAGTTAGCGCTTAATCTTAAAATCAAGCTGACCATTCGCTTTATTTCAAGTATAAATGAAATTATCGTTATCATTGCTTCAACTTCTATGAGGTTTCTCGACGTTAGTTTTAATCTTAAAGTGAAGCAGACCACTGCTTTATTTTCAAGTATAACGGAAATTATCGTCGCCGCCGCTTCAACTTCTCGAGGTTTGTGGACGTCAGTTCTAATCTTAAAGTCAAGCTCACCACTGGCTTTATTTTCAATTATAAAGGAAATTATCGTTTGCATTGCTTCTCGGTGAAGTTACTACGGACTCTGCAGAACCGCCTCATGTGATAGAAAAGGCTTGACGTTTAGGTGCAACACAATAACTATATGTATATGATCGGGATATTTGTGGGTCAAGTACTCCCACTAAGCCCCCTTTACCATTGACAGAGGAAAGCCTTGAGTCCCGGGAAAAGATCTGGGAATTTTGCACTCTTGTGCACCTATTCCACCGGTTCGGATCTGGGGCAGCTAAAACTATTGAAGCTGAGTCCGTATTGCATCTCGAAAATTCAAAAATAAGTCGGCCCCATGTGAGACAATGTCCGATCAGATTATTTAAAAAAAAAAAAGTGGATATGCGAAAAAATTTGATATCCAATTAAGAAATCATATAGGGTTCTTTGATCGAATATAGCCTTAAATTAATATTCTACATTCATGTCTATACAATAGCTTTGGATTTGATTTAAAAGTCAGATTCGGATGTTCATTTAAAATTTTGATTTGGATCATGGGTTTGGATCTGGATTCGGATATGGGGTAATCCTTTCATCATTAATATCTGATTCTGACTTCCAATACAAATACATAAACATATGCAAGAGTGAGTAATCAGCCGGTTACCCCAAGTCTTGTAACTTGCACCCTGCCGAATTATAGTCTATCCAAACCCAAATAAGAAATTAGGACCGTGAGTAGCATATATATATATATATATATATCTTGTGAGATCAGGCAGTTGTCAGGACAGCAAAAGCTTATTTTTGCCACATTTAAATGTTTTTCTAAGTGAACCATCATGGTTAGGGTGATTAATATTAGCTTTGTAATTTGGTTTTGATATTAGCAGGTAAGATATGGGATTGCCCTTGTGAAATATTTCATCAATTGGTAAGATAACAAAGAAAATCCATTTCTTTTTTTAATCAGTCACGGCGTCGTTGCTTTAGACGTAGGGCAAAGCTGTTGACATAGTTGAATGAGTGAGACGTAAATTATATCTATGATTCTCTTGCAAAGGAGTGGTAGATGTCAACGCAAATTTTTGATGGTTGAATCTTGTCTAGCAAGAACCAAACTGACTATGTGCACAAAAAATTGTTAACGTACGTGGGTGTCTAAAGACCAAAATACTGCTGTTTAATGAGGGGACGAAAAGGGGTTATGAAAAAGTGAAAGGTCTAAAATGTATATTTCTTTTATCAAAAATTTGCAAACAACGCAACTTCTCCTTCCTTTTTCCTTTCATGTATCTTTGTGCAAGCGCAGGGGGTGGGGCTCGCGACTCCATCTCATGATTGATGGCACTCTTGGTACAAATTGGATTGGCATCAAATGTGTGTCCAAATCCTTGCGAATTTTTCCTCTAAGTTCTTGTTTGATTACATAAAGTTCTCATGAAATACTTTTTCCTGGTTATCTTTACATTTGATTTTCTCAGGTTCTTGCTAACTGAGCTTATTTTTGTTCAGAACCGGTTTTGCCTTTGATCGTGAAGTTGGAAGAAATGAAAAGGCTCACTTCTTCAACGATGTCGCGTAATTAAGCAGCTGCTCTTCACATGAAATGCCAATAACAACTCTCAATAATAGATGGATCAGAATAGATTCAATATTTCTCACTGAAATGTTGTTTTGTTCTCATAGAAAGAAATTGGGGCTACCAGCCATTCGAATTTTGCGCGCCTGTTTGTTATATATATATATATATATATATATATATAGCCAGAATGCTTCTTTTAGCTAAACTCCAACAACCTATTGGTCTGCACTTTCTACACAAACTTTAGAGTTTTGTATTGAGATTTATGGGATTTGGCTAGCGATTGATTAACAAAATGGCATTCAATCTACATGGAAACCTAAGCAAAATACTTGAATACTAAACTAGCAAATCAACCTCCAAGATGCTGCGGTGCACACACACATACATATATATATACACACACACAGAAAGAGAGGGAGGGAGAGAGAGACATGTGGTGAGAGAGAATTCGTCAAAGCTTATGCGGTTCACTTGTCCACATGACTTGGAAGCAACTAAATTTAAAGACAACACAAACAGTAAGAATATAGGAAGAAACTATAAAACAATGTAACTCACAATCATATATATTTTCTAGTCTGTTCCTTTCCCTCTTTCTCTAAATTTGTAGAGAAATAGCTGTGTTGCTGCAACGGATTTCTTACCGACCACAACCTCACAAAATGTATATGAATAGAATCACTAAATCGGCAAGCCTAATCTTCATCATTAGAAGCCCTAGCATTATCAAGATTGAAGAACCATTTCCTTAACATGGACGAACAAGCTCATCATGGGTGCCCATAGCTAAAACAATTCATAGGAAGAGGGCATTAGCAGCTTGGCCGGGTAAGAAAAGGGCCATAAAAGAATATTACGTTGGTGAAGATGATCACAAACAAAGTGAGTCAACCTCAACGTGGTTCATACAAGCATGGAAAGCAGGGTTCGAAACAAGGTATGAGGCACCAATATTGTCTGTTGTCCAATCTCACATAATGGTGATTACAGCTATAAGAGACCAGGGCAGCAACACTCTAAGGCTTTATATTTAGCCTTGATACTAGACTGAAAGTCCATTTTCTACTTGCAAGAACCCAATGAGATTACATTGTGTTCAAGACAAGCAAAGAACTTGTCTGTAGATTTAGAGTCAACTGGAGAGCTTGCCCTTGCTTTGAGGCTAAAACACATTTCAATTTTCAAAGTCCAAAATATGCTACCAGACTTTATTAACATCAAAGGCAATATAAAGACAACTAACAAAGTGAATTGAAGAGCCCAACAATTGTAGAAATGACATCCATAATGGAGTTACAAAATTTGCTCAACTTAGAATTGACACTCATTACAATGCTTCCTAGTTTAGCTTCATGACACAGCTGCACAGTGCAAAACTTGCTGAATGTATGTATGTTACCAAAGGATTAGCTAAAGATTAAGTCAAATAACTTCTATGCCAAGAAAATAGTGGAAAAAAATTCAATATCCTAATTAATTGACAAAATGAGATCAATATCACATATGAGTTATTGAATGGTAGGGTAAAATTACTTGTGAAAAAATACTGTCATCCACACAAACAATGATACAAATTTAATTTTTTGCTTCGTAGATACTAAGTTTAAATACATCAAATCAGAAACAAAAATAATCTATAGGAAGGTAGATAGGCAATAAAAAGTGAATATAAAGCTTTGGAAACTTGTTTGAGACCGCAAAGAGCTTTCTTTAATTTGCCTGCATGCAAAGGAAGTTAAATGTTCGCGTAGCTTTAGGTTGTGTCATATAGACATATTCTCCAAGAAATGCATTATGAAGACTTGCTAATGAACATTCCAACCAGTGAAAGCTTCCAATGCAAGCAAAACTCAAAGAGTGGTAAGCTTGATAATGAGACGAAGAGCCTCATAAAAATCAACCCCAACTTCTTTAGTAAGGGTTTGAGGGTCTAGATGAGCCAAAAGAGAACCATTCGAATTATCTTTAAGCTTTAGACGTACTTTGAGACCATACATAGTGCTACTAAGGTGAGGTTGTGGTGCGACAAGCTGCCATGTTTTCTGCATCACGAGAGCCTTAAATTCCTAACCTTCATTGCTTGACTCTTAATTGCTGGAGAGCAAGCTGTGGAACTTGGTCCAAGAAGATAGTGTTAAAAAACTTAAAGGTAAAGGTGGAGACGCTAGAGAAGATATTGGACTTGGTGACGAGTTTGTCCGGGTCAGGTGGGGAAACAGCTCATTGGAAGAACGAGGTTCAAGAATAGGCAGGTCAAAATTAGTAGTGGAGAAATAACATCGAATAATGAAATTCCCCATTGTGAAAGGTTTGAAAGCTGATTATCACATTAAATCAGACCAAATATGCGAGAAACACATACGCATGTTTTCGGTAGTCAATTAATGAGACATCTAGTTCTCCAGATGGCATTGACCTAAAGCTCACTTGAAAAACCAACATTGTGCTGCATGTCAACCATTTGTATACTGCAAGGTTTTTGCTCGAGTTTTCTTTTTTTTGACAAAGCTGAAAATCTTGGAAAAAATTTGGTAGTTTTTTTAAATAAAAAAATCCTAAAAAAACATGGAAAAAAATTAAATGGAAACTAACTGGAAAACACAAAAAAGAAAAACTAGATAGTGTTAAAAATGATGTTTTAATACTGAGTAAATGAAGATAAATAATTCAACTTTAGTTTTAAATTTTAAAGCAAAAGGAAAAAAGACATGGCTTTTTGTTTTCATTGTTTTAACGTTTTTTCATCGTTTTTGAAAAAGAAGTGTCTTTTATGACTATGGTAAGCAGGTATGAAAAATGATATTGGGTGAGAAACTTCCAAAGCTCCCATAAAAACTCACCCTTCTTTTCATACTGAAAAAACTTAATAAAAAGATCGAATTTCTTTTCCATGATGTTGCTAAAACCAATAAGGAACTCAAAACTTGAGATTTTCTTTTATAAAAAACAAAAAGAAAAGAAGTTAAACCCATCAACGACTAACAAATAATGACAAAAAATTTCTCAATAAGATATTAGTAAGATTTGAAACCTCAAATAGAGAAGCAAAATAAGAAATACTTAGCCAATGCCCATGCATCATGTTTGTAGCCTTAATTGAATTAGAAATTTTGAATTTAAAAATGAGACTGTCTTTTTATCCACATGTCCTGATCACCAACCATACATCCAAAGAGCCTTGCCAAACTACGAAAGCTACTTATTGTGTCACAATAGGTCTCGGCGCTTTCTTTCCAGAAAGTTGGTAGATTCAATAGCTTTCTTTTGTATGAAATTGAAATTTTGTTGACTCTAAAAGAAGTGATATCCTTGATTTGGAACTTTTGATAGTTTCCTCCATGAGAGTTAAAAATTTTTGAAGCAATATGAAGATTGAATGTAGTCTAAATATTTCCAAATTATTTACTTTTGGGATGTAGCATGATTACCCTCTTTCCTAATTTTTTGAGTTAAACCGTGGATGTTGGAGAAGGTAAAAAAGGCAGCATCCAAGTCAGCTGTATGTAAGGTGATGTGACTTTGATGTTCAATGGGATGTCCATTCAATATAATCTAGGCTTCTTGTTTACCATCAATTAGATGATAAGCTACAACAAAGGCATTTGCCAATATCTCAATTCAATCAAGATATGTTGCCATCTGCACGTTATCCTTCTTTATAAATGTGAGATCCATAGGCTTTCTCAAGAATTCACCAGGCTTATTCAATTGTTTTGTTCCTTTTGTGCATGACTTTAGTAGGTTTTTCTCTCATCTCCAGCAAGTGTCACGAGATGAGAGAGGTGTCTAGAGTCCTGTCACTCTTTCTCTCTCTCTCTCTCTCTCTCTCTCCTCTCCTCCTGATGGGAGGTTGCATCTTGCCCATCCTCTCTCTATCTTCCCTGCCCTCGCTCTGTCTATCTCTGCCTTTGATACCCGACGGGAGGTGGTCATCTTCCTTGTCCCTTCAGCCAGGTTAGTTTTGAACCCAAGGAACCCTCTCGGCCTCTTCTCTACTCCCGATTCCTTCTCCTATGTGTTGTTCCCAAATTTTTTTTTCCCCACTTTTATCATTGGTAGGTCTGAATATTATGGATTGTTTTAGGGCAGTCCATGTTAGGTTTATTAACTTTGTATTTGATCAATGTTTTCATTTCTTAGAGGTGCTCTGAAATAGTTTTGTACTTGCAGGCCTATGAGATCTAGGTTCTACTGTTTGAAGCGAGTTACCTTGTCTATTCACTAGCCTGAGAGCTCTTTCTCATCTCACTAATCTTTGTTCGTTCACTAACTTTGTTCTTCTTCTTCTTCTTCTTCTTCTTCTTCTTCTTCTTCTTTTTTCTCTTCTGTTGTTTCATATTATATCCATCACGTGTACATAATAATGCCGTCAAATCCTCATTGCATCTCTATCAGTTACGTACTTGGATTAGTTGTAAAACTACACAAATCATTCCATAGTTAAAGATGCAGAGGTATCTCTTCGTCTAACCTTGATTTATTTTTTGGCTTTTATAGGGATGTATGGAAAGTTTGGTGCAATTGGGGAGGTGCGCATGACGTTTGACAAAATGCGTGAAAGAGATGTTGTTTGTTATTCTCGTGCGGGCAATCGGGAAATGGTCATCTTCATGTCAACAAGACTGTTGAACAGAAGAAGCGCCTAATTCTGTGACAATGGTTAATTCTTGGCCTCTTACGGTGACACCTATGCGTTGATTCAGGGAAGATGGCTTCATGAGTTCAAGGTCAGAAACTAGATTCCGATGAACTTATTGGTTAAAGGCTTAAAGCTGCACTCATTGCCATGTACTCAAGTGTGATGATGTTAAGACAGCTTGGAAAGTTGTTCATGAAGCATAATGGAGGGGTTTAGTTCCCTTGAATGCGATGACGGGAGGTGTAAATGGTGTGGAACTGAAGCACTAGCTTTTGGGAACTTGTGGTTTGAACCCAGACAAGAAAACTTTCGTCCCTTCAGTCAGCGTTCAGCCATGCATGAAGGATTGTGCCTGTGTAGTTGATCCCCGGGCTGGTCTTTTGGATTCACAGAAAACATGCCTAAGAAGCCTGGTGAAAGCATTTGGCATGCTTTGTTGGACTTGGAATGAGACGCTGCTTTTTAAAAATCAAATTTGGATATGATTTCTGCCTGTTGGTTAACCAGGCAGGGAGTGGAGCTTCTCTTTCAGCTGACAATTAATGTGGGGAGTGGTTGAGACGAGAGAATAGGCCTCTTGTTTTTTAAGTCACTGGAAAAACAGACTCAAAACTCGCTAAGGTTTAACCAGCGAGGAGAATCTATACTTTTTGTGTTTTTGTTTAACTTGATAAAGGTTAACTCCATAAAGCTTAATATTTTTGCACTTTCTATATGCTTTTCTTGTCTTTCATCTTAAATATGTTTTCTCTATCATAGGATCATCTGGGCTTCCTTGGTTGAAGAGCATAAAATTGTGGTGAAGGCATTAACACTAGGATAGAAAACACCAAAAACTAGATTTTTCATATCATTGTAATTTGATACTTTTTTGCTCAATTGAGTAATATTCATTTGTTTGTTGTTATCAAGTATTATTTTTGTACCTGATTCTGTCTATTTGACTATTTTTAAAATTTTTATGTGGTTGTAACTTGCAAAAATGCTAAATGAATTTTCAGTGTTAAGCTACCATCATGCTTTTTTAATATTATTTTTATGATTATTTTTATCTTTGCTTTTTTATTTAATTTGTGGATTGCTAATAGAGTTTTGCTTCAAGTTAGAAGGCTGCACCATAATCAAATCCAAAATTTTAATTCCATTTCAATCAAACAAGGAATTTTCAATTCTGGAATGAAGATTAAGTCATCAAACACATGTACAAATTAGAATTAGAAGGAATTAGAATGAAAATTCTAATTCCATTTTTCAAGTCGAATTTTAATTCTAGAATCCAAACCAATCAAATGCCGCCTTACTAAGAATAGCTGGAATGTTAGAATCAAAATTCTTGTTTTTTAAAAAATAAGAATCACTTAATCAAATACAAAATTTTGATTTCTGAATTATGGACTGATTCTGGAATCAAATCCAAGGTGCCCGATTTTAATTCCAGAAACAAAATTCCACAGACCCGTGGCACTCTCTCACCTCCATGAAGCAGACTATCGCATGCGAATTTATGTTTCTCTAAAACAAGTATTCCTTCTCTCTCTCTCTCTCTCTCTCTCTCCCCCTTCCCAGGTGGGAAGTGTGCATCACCCAACACACAAAGGGGTTGTTTCAGCTGCCCCTTTATTCTGCTTATTTGTTTTTGTTTTAGACCCTCCTTAGTCTGCCATGGCCAACACATAAAAATCCTTATGGGAGGTGTGCATCGGCCATGGCAGACAGAGAGGGGCTGGAATGGCAGCCCCTTTGTCTTTCTTTTGTTTTTTGGGGGACTTTTATTGTGAAGGCTTTTGCTTTTATAATCTTAATCGATTTTTACAACATTAATGGGGTTTGATTGTAAATCTGGCCCAAAACTCGATAATCCAAATGCTTCAAGAGATACACTCTTCAAGATCCAAGTAGCACAGAATAAACCTCAAACTTGAGGGAAAAAAATACTTCTATTAATCTCAAATAAATACACAAAAAAGGCCTAAAAGCCCTAACAAAACAAGGGTTCCAAGTCAAGAAGGAAGGAAAAAAAGGGAGTAGCTGCCAACAGCTACTTCCAAGTCCTCCTTTAGATAAAACAAA
>JAANDH010000415.1:148105-169935 GCA_011799765.1 Nymphaea thermarum
ATATATATATATATATATATATATATATATATATATATATATATATATATATATATATATATATATATATATATATATATATATATATATATATATATATCAGGATACATCCATTCTAACACCCCCCTCAAACTTACGTTATGATAATCAAAAGTTGGCCAAGAAAACATTGAAACCTCGCAGCAGCAAAAGCCTTGGTGAAGAAATCGCCTAGTTGATATTTAGATGGAACATAGGAGAGATCAGTGTTCTTCTGAAGAAATTCTTCACGAACATAATAGCAATTCATCTCTATATGTTTTGCAATTTCGTGAAATGTGTGATTGCTAGCAGTATAGATCGCAGCTTTGTTGTCACAACAAAACTTGACAGGATCCATGATATGGATTTTCATATCTTTTAACAAACTTTTGAGCCACATAATTTTCATTGTTGTAGATGTCATGGCTCGATATTCAGCTTATGTTGATGATAGAGACACTCTATTATGTTTCTTGCATTGCTAGAAAATTAAGGAATTACCTAAAAACATATAAAAATTAATGGTAGAGTGTTTATTATTGGGATCTTCACCCCAATCAGCATTTGTATAAGTAACTAATTCTAATATAGAAGATGAAGACAAAAAAAGTGCTTTGTTAATTGTGTTTTTCACATAATGAACAATTCGCATTGCTGCTCCCATGTTACTGAAGTGAGTCTTTGTTGGAATTGACTTATAACATGAATGACATGAATAGTATCTGGTCTGGTGATTGAGAGATAAGAGAGAACACCAACAATTTGTCGAAAAGGAGTAAGATTCTCTAATATATCTCTATCATTAATCTTCATTTTTACTCCTAGAGCTTCTGGAGTATCTACAATTTTGTTGTCTAAAATACCTACTTTGTCAATTAATTCACTAGCAAACTTCATTTGTAAAAGCAAATAACCTTGTTTGCTATAGACAACTTTAATTCCAAGAAAATATGTTAATCTTCTCAAATTAGTCATTTGAAAGCAATTCTTAAGAAATTGTTTTATCTCTATGATTCTTTTATCATCATTGTCAGTAGTTTCCATATTATCAACATGCAACAACAAAACAATTATACATACTGAAGTGTTTTTCTCAAACATGGCAATATCTCAATAGCAAGATTGAAAACTTTGATCAAACATAACACTACTAAATTTGTCAAACCAAGCCTTGTGAGCTTGTTTTAAATCATAAAGAGCTTTATTAATTCGTAACACTTTGTCTTGAGGTAGATTAAATCCAGGAGGGGCACTCATGAAGACTTCTTCATTCAACATACCATCTAAAAAAACATTTTTAACATCCATTTGAAAAATAGACCATTGTTTAGTTGAAACAGCGACAATAAGAGTTCTAACAAAGCTCATACGAGCAACAGGAACAAAAATTTCTTCATAATCAACTGGGCATAACCTTTAGTAACAAGTCTAGTCTTATACATGTCTCATCACTTCTAGTTTTGACTTTATAAATCTAACGACATCCTATGGTCTTTTTTCCTATTGGTAGAGAAACAATATCCCAAGTATCATTACTTTCAAGGGCTTTAAACTCATGATTCATGGCTTCAATCCAATTTGGATCTTCCTTAGTCTCAAGATAAGATGACAGCTCATAAAAGGAATGATGTGCCATAAGACAAGCTTGATATTTAGGAGCAAAAGACTAGTATGAAATAAATATTTGAGGAAGCCTTAATATGTCTTTGGGATCTTCTAGGATTGGATTGATTAGTTTCTTGGGTTGCATGACCTCTTCTCCTTTGAACAATAATGTTTCTTGGAGGGTTGAGAATAATAGGACAATCTTCTTTAACTTCTTTAACTTGTTCCTCATCATCTAAATCATCATCATCATCATAATTAGTCCATAGAAAAACATATTCTTTTAGTTGCTTGGACTCATTTTTGAAACCATCTTCATTTTTCAAAAAATCACATTTCTAGTAACATATATTTTATTTCTTTCAATATCATAACATTTATAACCTTTTTCGTGTTTTCGAATACCCAATGAACACACAATTAATAGGTTTAGAGGAAAGCTTGTCATCTTTGTTACTTAAGACAAAACATTTGCAACTAAAGACCTTAAATCTATTATAATTAGGTCTAATATTGTGTAATTTTTCAAATGGAGAAATATGTTTCAAAAGTTTGGTAGGCATTCTATTAATCAAATAGGTTGATGTCAAAACAGCTTCAGCCCAAAAGTTTTTGGGAACATTTTTGGATAAAAGAAGAGCAATTATAGTTTTAATAATGTGTCTATGTTTTCGTTCAGTCACTCCATTTTGTTGTGGAGTGTTTGAGCAAGATTTTTTATGTACAATGCATTTATCTTTTAGAAATAATTGAAATTCATTTGAAATAAATTTTCTTCTTGCATCACTTCTAAAGATTTTAATGTTTGAGTCAAATTGGGTTTTGATCATGTTATAGAAATTTTTGAAAGTTTGCAACTTGTGTTTGAGAAAATAAACCCAAGTATGTTTAGAGAAATCATCAATAAAGATCACATAATATAATAATCTTCTTTTAAACATAATTGAAGCGGGTCCCCACACATCTGAATGCACCAATTCAAAAGGTATTTGGGCAACAAATTTTCTATTATCAAAAGGTAAGACTTTCTTTTTTGCCTTATACAATCATTACAACAAAAGTTCTTTTGACAATACTTTCCCAAGAAGGAAAGATGAGACATTTTTTCTAGATTTAAATGTCCAAGCCTTTGGTGTCAAGTTTGAATATCACTTGCTTTGATGATATTCCATGAGCGTCTTGAAAGGTCCAAAACTTCTATATAGTATAGATCATTTGTTCTAAAACCTTCCATAATCGTCTTCTTGGATAGACGGTCCTGTATCAAGCATTTATATTATGAGAAAATGACATCAAAATCAAGGCGAGCTATTTGTGAAACGGACAATAAGTTTAAGTTTAATTTAGGAATACATCTTAGGGTGCTTTTAAAATTTTGCATTCAAATGTTTGATCAAGATTTCTAATAAAATCAATTTCAAGAGGAGTTCCATCAGTTGTTTTCACAAAGAGATGTAAACCATTTTTAGTACATTCGATGATAAGGGATCTACAAGGAGTCATATGAAAAGATGCACCTGAATCAATAATCCAAAAATACTTACTTGAAGAAGTAGATGCCATGGTAGCCCCCAATGTTGACGTTGTGCTTCCTCTCTTAAGCAAAGGTTGAATGACTTCAATGAGCTTTGGTTGAAGAACACTTATGAGTTGATCAAGTTGAAGGGAGCTTGATTCTTTCTTTTCTTCTTGGATGGGAGCCGCCACATTGATTCTCTTGTCAAAATTTCTTAGTTTTGGACATTTAGGTTTTGTATGTCCTTCTTCTTGACAATGATAGCAAATAATTCTCTATTCCTCATTCATTTGTTCGGTCGAAATGTGGAGGTCTATAAGGCTTCAAGTAGGCCACCAACCTAGATGTGGCAAGAACATTGTTTGCTTTTTCTTTATCAAGATAAAGTCGATTTTCTCCCATTTGAAGTTCCGCAATAGCCTCATTCATTGATAGTGTTTTAAAACGGTGGAGCAAAGAGATTTTAACACTATCAAATTCGGGTTTTAGACCTATGAGAAACTTATAAAATTTGTCACATTGGATTTGTTTTTTTCCTAAGAATAAGGTCTTGTGCATCAACCAAATGTAGTTCACAGCTCCAAACGAGCAACACGAACTGATTTTTCAATATTTGAAAGACACCGAGTCAAAAAGCCAAACCACGACTCTGATACCATGTAAATCTGGCCCAAAACTTGACAATCCAAATGCTTCAAGAGATATACTCTTGAAGTTCTCAGCAATTCCAATAAGTAGCACAAAATAAACCTCAAACTTGAGGAGAAGAATACTTCTATTAATCTCAAATAGATACACAAGAAGAGGCCTAAAAACCCTGATAAAACAAGGGTTCCTAGTCTCTTATTTATAGAACAAAAAAAGAAGGAAGGAGAAAAAGGAAGTAGTTGTTGGGCAGCCAACAACTACTTCCAAGTCATCCTTTAGATAAAACAGAAAAAGAAAAGGGTAAAAATGGAAGACAGAAAATACAGAGAAAAGGGAAAATATGTATACCCAACCCCACCATTGTTCTTTCTTTCTTGTAGCTGTCTCAAGCCCATATATATGTGCTGCATAGATTTGCCCACCTTTCTTATAGATTTTCACAACCATTAATAAAGATATTTTGAGAGGGCATTATGAGCAGATGCTTGACTTTGCGGTCCTGCCCAATGTGCCCGTGTTTCAGTCTTCCCATCTGCGATATGAGATTGTGTGCAAAAATTCATGTCAAACAATTGGAAGATCATGAATTATGTTTCTTCTAAAATCTCCTATTCGCATGTCGTCCATCTCTTCACATTATCCATTTGTGAGTGATTTGATAGTTGCAAACATAACATGGAAGATGCTTTCCACTAGCAATGCTTTTCCCTTCTGCACTACTGCTAATATATCTTTATCTGTAAACTTGTCAGTGTCGCAAGCATGATATAAATCCACAAAAGACTCAAGCTCTTTTTGCAATGTTCTCTAGGTTAGAGCAGGGGTTGAGATGGCTCTGATTGATGCAGTGGCTAATAGTGTAAGGGTTCCTCTTTGGAGACTATTTGTGGTGCCTCAAACTCCCTTACAATTGATATTATAATTAGTACTGCCTAAGAGCAAACTACTGTTACCCTTGAAGTTTTCTGCAATTGTTTCATCCTTCATCTGGATGTGCAGATCCCAATTGTCTCACCCGTTGAAGCAGCCACACTTGTTACAGTGAACTCCAAGCAGTTTAAAATTTGAAGGTTAAGTTTGGGAAAACTTGAATGCTGATATGGAAGTTTTGAGAGCTATAAAATAGTACATCTAGATTGCTTATTTACCTTGGATGCAAATGAAGGCTACACTGCAAATAAAGCAATTGAAGTTTTTGAGAAGCGAAATGGTAGGTTGTCAAAGTAGCTTTGGTAATCCACCATGTTATATTTCTGCTAGAACAAGTAACACAATGCGGTAGACCATCTTCCCCAATAATAAAATTTCTGCATTTCCTTCCAATAATGAACTTTTCATAAATTCTTAGTTTGGTAATGATGTTTACCAAATTCACCAAGCAGACTGATAAGGCTGGATAGTTAGCTCGCATGATGAGGAACAAAGGGAGAGCCTCAAGTGCGTATGTTGAGAAACATGAGCCACCAAACTTGTTCATACTAGGTTATCATCTCTAAATGGCACTTAACTATATTTTAAGTGTTCTTTGGTTCAAAAGTTCTATGACCATAGTCCTAGCCTATCTTTCTTATAGATTTCCATGGGTGTCAAAAAACATGTTTTGTATGTCATATTCTCTAGGAATCAATTCTAAAATGTGTGATATGTTGTGTTCTTCCAAATATTGCTTCTAGCCCATACACTAACCAAGTCTCCATTCTATCGTAGAATAGGAAATTGTTAAGGCATTGACACTAGGCTCTTCTTCAAGGGATGTTGACAACATCAATTGTGTGCACAGAGTTAGGTTTTCTTTTTTGTTAGGATCATGTTCAAAATTTGTTATTGTAGCCTCAAATACAATATTTTTTTTTCTTTTGTCATTATAATTTGTTATACTTGTTATGCTGTGATATTTGATTATTTATTGTCATATAGCATTGTCTTTTTTGTACTTTCTTCTGTTGTGAAAAAGGCTGACTTGTCATTTTCCCAATTGTGTGATGCTTACGTAATTAAATCTGTTGAAGGCTATAACTTGCAAAATTGCCCAATAAATCCTCATATTACTTTTATGATTATTTTTATCCTCACTGTTCTTTTTTAACTTTTAAATTGATAGGTGGTGTTGTCCTTTTAACGTTAGAAGGTTATGACAATGTATGTGATTCCAATGGCCTCTCAATTCCAGAACTTTAATTCTCTTTATCAAAATGGTTATTTTCAATTATGGAATCAAGATTCCAAGTTATCAAACACTATTAGAAATCAGAATTGGATGGAATTTGGAATGAAATTCCAATTCCATTTTGTTAGGCTCTGTCTTAGTTTAATAAAATGTTAAGACAATTTTAATTCACATTATGCTTTGGTTATTAGTCAGTTTGGTTTGGGTCCTTAATAGAGACCCGCTTTGCTTTATACTATAGTTTCTTTGTGGGCATGATTAGCCCTAATGCAAAATCTTATGATGTTTTGTTCTCTCTCTTAATCTATCCTTCTCTCTGGTTCCCTTCTTCTCCTCCGTCGTGCCAGTCCATTGATAGCCTTGAAGGCTATCAATTGGTATCAAAGCCATGACGGAGCCCACTGTCGCCATTGAAGACAACGTGATGCTTGCCGCCCTTGAAGTGCATTGCGCCTGGATAGAGGAGACTATCATCGAGGTCAACCACTGCCTGCAAACAATGGAATGCTTGCAAGCTGACTATGACACCAGAATACATAGCGCTATTCAAGCCGTTGTTGCCATGGGTCTCCGTGATGCCCTCCAGCCTCACTGTTTTTCGCTAGGCCCACCTGTAACAGCACTGTCGCCGCCCCCTCTAGCCGCCAGAGATGCTCTCATAGGTACACCGGGCGTGGCCCACAGCACACCATCGAGTACAGGACCACACGTCCACCCACGAAACGACAACAGTATGGGGGTAGTACTGCCCACACAATAACCACACGTCAATGGGGGTTTCGGTGTCACACCCCAACCTTTTTGCCTTCAAACATAATTTTTTTTTTCTAACATAAAGCATTGAAGTGTGACTACACAACAATTTATAAAGAGGGAGCTATGCATTCAAAACAATGGGGTGAACTTTCATTTATATCACAATTTAAATTCATACAAAATCACATCCATGTGTATGACAAAAATGTCTCAAACCATATAATTAATGTCTAACAAAAACAAGACATCAATACAATCAAAATAAGACGTGTCGGCACTACAAAAGACCCAAAACCTCCCCAGTAGGATGTGAGTGAAGTCATCCGATCAACCGGCTGCCCGAGTCCACCAAAACCTGAAAAAGAAAACAACTGAAGGCTTAGCCTTCGCAGTATGACAACAAGCCAGAAAAATCCCAAACCCTCTTAGGTAGGGCTCAAATATAAAAACAATCATAAAAACAATCTATTACCATGTCATGTCAGGGCATAGTCACATCATTTGCCAGGAAGGCCTCTAACATAGACCACGACATGTAAAGGCCACTCAATGGCCACAGTAACACAATTTCAAACACATGCAAGGCATGCTTAAACATTTCATTTGCATTCATAAGCACAACATTCACGTGCACATCAATCACATACATTCATTCATATACATCATTTCATTGGCTTTAGTGAATTGACAGTTCCTGTAGGTGCAAACACAGACACGTGCACACCATAGGCGGCCCATAGCCGAGAGATAACCCCCGTGGTGGCCCATAACAATATGGATCCCTTCACCCACTACAGCGGTAGAGCACTCGTCCATGGATGTGTGAATTCTAAAGAGAGATGCTCAGTCTTTCTTAGGACACCCAGGTTGGGAAGGCAGGAGCCCAACGCTCCAGGCACAACACACAACAGTACACTGGGGTCTTGCACCGCCTGCGCTGCGAACAGGCAAGACCAGTGGTGAAAGTGGGACGTCTCCAAACACATTGCCACAACTCACTGGCCTCTCATCTCTTATTCTTTCATTCTTATCATTATAATTACACATTCACAAAATGACTGACTAGCTCATGAGGTTGGTACACTTCACGAGTGCACCCACACCTCCAATTGCCTCCACACGAGGTCTACACATAACATTACCAGTCATAGTTAGCCTTCATACAATACGAGTACATCTACCCTCCAATTCATTCATTTGCATCATTGCCCGCGGCAATGTGTATGCAACAAAACACAACATTCACATCAATCACATTTTTGAAAAACTTAGCTAAACCACAAAGAGTAGTCTCGATCTGTGATTGGCTGATAGTTTCCCTATGCAGTTATCATTCTAGGATGCTTTCTAATGCATAATTGGGGTAGAGGAGACACTCGACTCGATACCCCACCTCATCTGTCCTAAACAGTTATCAATTATAACATGCACATGTAAATGCGTAACATTTTCAAAACAAGCTTCTAATAGCTTTTCAAACAAATCATATCATATATCAAATCATTTGCATGCATACACATTCATTCACAAAACAATCAATCAATAACATCACAATCCTAGGATCTCACGATCCTAGGAACACATATTCACACATTTGTCCCAGGAAGGGATTTGCTTGGAATGCTTCCATACTTGTCGTGTGTCCCCAAAAACACTCCAAAACACCTCGAGCGTCACGTCTGTTGCTCAAGGTCGTCTGGACGTGTCTAGTGTACCTGCAAACATACACAAGTGGTAAATGACTAAAGTTTCTACTGGTCTAGTTCCACAATCAATACAAATATAAAACAAAATCATTGAGGCATGTCATTGCCTCAAGAGGGTGTCGACGGTAGTGTCGTCCTACAAAGCCCTCAAAAGGGTCTCTTCTCAGTCCTAGAGGTTACCACGAAAAGGCTTAAGCTTCGCGCTTTCGATTTGAATCGATTGCTAATCCATTTCTCCCTTGCTTCCTTAGTTAAGGTGTCTTCCCAACATGCACACCCTCTTCCTACCAACACGTACTACCCACGTCGGCAAGGGCGTGCTCCACGCGTTCACAAGGACGGTCCTACACTTCTCCACAACATCACAATCTCTACCATGCTTCCCTATTGCTTCGAAAATTAACTCATCATGCTTAAAAGATCATTATAGACATGAATCATCGCTTCTCCAACATAATCCTAAACTTTCTCCAAAAAGCAAAGTTGCTAGCATGCGTCCCAAAACATCAATTCTACATTTTAGCATGCTTAAACAATAATTATATGTGCTCCAACAGAAAATATACAACACTATAGGCTCGATTACACCTTGCTCACCCCAATTCAAGAGTCCAAACTGCTGCAATCCTCCCAGCAGCCACCCCACGAGTTCGAAGGCCCCCAAACGGCTAAAATCTCTCAATGCCACCACCATCAATGCATTCACCTCACTGCTACGAGAGGAAAGATGTGTCCCCAAGTTGTACATTGACCAAAAAGCCACGATAGAGTCAAAAATCGACAAAAGGGAGTTCAAAAAGGGGTCTGTCATTAGAAGAGGCCCACGGTGGTGGTGTCGGAAGCTGAAAACGGATGAGAGAAAGGGGCGCTGACAGAGAGAGAGAGTTTAGACAAAAAAGGGGGGAAGACGACAGTGAGGGGTGAGAGTGCATGAGAAGAAAACATGAGGGTGAGGGGACATGAGAGCTATCGGGAGGGAGCTCGGATTAGAGAGGGAGATGACAGAGAAGAGCAAGGGACAGAAGGGGGGTCGACAGAAAGCAACGAGAGAGGGAGGAAGAGGAAAAGAAGAAGGGAAAGAGGAGAAGAAGAGGCAGAGAGAGGTTGGGAGGGCTTACCAGAGCAGCACCGCCGGCGCCTTTCCTCTGCTGGCCCGTGCGTCGTCGCTGTCTCGACCACCTGCTCCTTCTTTGCATGGAGCTCCCTAGCAACAAGAGAGGCAACAAAAGGGGAGAGCGAGAGGAGGACGAGGGAGAACATCCCTCGTCAGTTTCTTACGCGGGTAAGTTGCGGGTCGGGGTCTGGATCCCGATCTGACTCGACCTGCCCAAAAAAACAAATAACATTACATCCTACCTTTCTTAAATAAAATTTTATCCTCGAAATTTAGATCATACCTCAATGCAAAAACAAGTGAGGATATTTCTTTCGCATATCCTCCTCAAGTTCCCATGTGCTCTCCTTCAACCCATGGTGTTGTCATTCCACTCTCACTAAAGGAATCCTCTTCGTGCGAAACACTTGCTCTCTTTATTCCACAATTCTAATAAGTTTTTCTTCTAGTGTCAAATTGTTTTGCACCTGAATACCTTGAAAATCAATCACATGTGTTGGATCTGGTACATATTTTCGAAGCATGAAAACATGAAAAACATCATGAACATGACTCAAATTAGGTGGTAGTGCCACTCTGTATGCCACCTCTCCAATCTTCTCTAATATCTCAAAATGTCCAATGAACCTTGGGCTCAACTGTCCCTTAATACCAAATCGAAAAACACCTTTAGTAGGTGAAATTTTCAAGAACACGTGATCACCAACTTCAAAAGCCAACTCTCTACGTCGAATGTTGGCATAGCTTTTCTGTCTACTTTGAACATTCAACAACTTTTTCCTTATCAATTACATTGGTCGGTGTAGTGTTGCAATACTAAAGGGCTTTCAATCTTGCCATCACTCAAATCGGTCCAAGAATGCAAACACGCCCCGGTCACCCTATAACATGGCTTTTCAAGGTGCACACGTGAGCAAGGAGGGCACCTCTATGAAGTCGGAGTGGCCACTGACCCCTGTGTGACCCCACTGCGGGTTGGCTGGTTCCGTCTGAACGTTCTGTCATATCGCCTCTCATAAGGCCTTGCCCTACCTGCAAAGTGTTGGTGCTTGACACGTGTTCGCCCACCGTGTGAGTGTTGGACTACCTTTTTCTGGTGGTCCTTCTATGTCCTTGCCCCGTCCTCTTCTATGCATCTCGCCATGGTGACCGCCTCGTCCAAGTCACGAGGTCTGCTTATCAAAACTTTGCTTCGCAATCCATCCCGCAACTCGCGCACAAACTTGCCTGCTCTGGCCCCATCTGTAGTCTGTAGTGTAGAGGTGCTGGCAATACACCTCCAAGTGTCGATATTTCGTAATATATTCTTCCAAGCTCAATTGATTCTGCTGCTAATTAAGAAACTCTTGCATTTTCTTGTCTTTGGCATGCACTGAAAAGTATATGCTGAAGAAGGAATCTCTAAACTGCTTTCATGAGATTGACAATTGGCCAGCAAACCGGATCTCACTAGTCGATTGCCACTAATTCTTGGCATCACCCTTCAACAAATAAGATCCATAATTCACTTTGTCTCCTTCTGGCATCTTCAGAAGCCTAAAGATGCGTTTACCTTCTTCAATTCATTTCTTTGCCTTGTCTGGATTACTTTCTCCTGTAAAGACAGGCGGTTGCATCGCCATAAACTGTTGGAACGACAACCCTGATGCCTTCTCCTAAAGTGGCGCAGTGGTGTCTCCTGAAGGAGATGCATTGCTCCTTTGATTACTGAACATCGACTGTACTAGCGAGGTCAGCGTTTGCAACGTGGTCAGCAATATAGTCTACTGATCCACAAGTGGAGTCTGTCTCGGTGGGGTTTGAGCACCCCCACCCATCTGGGCATATTGGTGCCCTGACGTACTGTCATCATGTGGGGTATGCGCATCAGAATGGGCCGGACTTGGCTCTCTTTGTGCCTCTGTAGACGGCCCAACTTGCTTTTTACCCATACGTTGATATTCCATCTGTACAAACAAGAACCTTTATTCTCAAACCAAGCCTAGGACCAATCTCACAAATCAAATCAAAACGTGCATTAGCATAAAGTTCAAAACATCGATCACATTATATACTTATACTTGTAACATCAAAACTACAATAACAATCTAATCAAATAAATGTGTACCTAACACGGCTTCACAAATAGGCTTTAACTCACATCCATAGTGGGGTTTGCCATAGCTCTGATACCAAAACTGTCACACCCCAACTTTTTTGCCTTCATACACAATTTTTTTTTCTAACATAAAACATTGAAGTGTGACCACACAACAATTTACAAAGAGGGAACTATGTCATTCAAAACAATGGGGTGAACTTTCATTTATATCACAATTTTGGTTCATACAAAATTACATCCATGTATATGACAAAAATGCCCCAAACCATATAATTGATGTCTAACAAAAACAAGACATCAATACAATCAAAATAAAACGCGCCGGCACTACAAAAGACCTAAAACCTTCCTAGTAGGATGTGAGTGAAGCCATCCAATCAACCGGCTGCCCAAAAAACAAATAACGTTATATTCGGCGTTCCGTTCGGCACCTTCAGCACTACCATTCTCAAGTAATATGAACTCGGCGCAAAGTGGTGGCAGTCCATCCTTGGCACTACCTAAGTTTCAGTATGGGGGAGGAGACTTAAGCAGATGGAATTCGATCAAGATGGATTTTCCTCACTTCAATGGAGACGACCTACCTAGTTGGATCTTTAAGGCCGAATAGTTCTTTGAGTGCGAATTTTGGAGACGATGAAGGTCAGTCATGCTGCCACGAATTTTGAAGGACCTGTCATCTGATTGTTTCGATAGTTAGTATTGCAGCACAGACGACTCGACTGGCAGCAACTAGTGAATGCCATGACAGCCCGTTTTGGACCGTCAATATAATATAGAACTCTCTAAGATACGCCAGAAAGGAAGTATGGTGGAATATAAAGAGTATTTGAGGAAACTAGCAACACGGTTCGAGGGTGGCCCATTGCACTCATCGGGGCATTTGTCAGGGCATTTGTCAGTGGCCTTAAGGAGGAATTGCGGATTGAAGTACAAGCGTTGCAACCTGCTACTCTACATGTGTGCTTTGCCACGTCTCATAAGGCCGAAGAAAAGCACTGTCATTTCTTAAACTTCAACTGGACGTCCAAAACGGGCTGTCATAGCGGTCTCCAATTTATCCGGTCGAGCAGGACAAGTCGATGAGCAAGGCACCAACTGGAAAAGGTCCCACTCGAACAATTGTACGCCACCTCACACCTGAACAGATTCGAGAGAAAGGGCATTAAGGAATATGTTTTCATTGTGACCAACTGTGGACAGCCGGGCATCCATGCAAGCGCCTCCACATGTACTTAGTGAAGGAAGAGGAAGAAGTGTCACCATTCGAGAAGGACAACATAGAAGCATTGGGTGAGTTTTCGGCCGTGAATATGACTGTGGGGTACACACCGGAAATCTCCTTGCACGCACTCGATGGGAATGAGGTGTCTCAATTGATGGGAGTAGAAGGATGACTAAGAGGTCGAACAGTAAGTGTGTTGGTCGATACGAGCTCTACTCACAACTTTATATGTCAGAAATCTGTGAAAGCACTAGGATGCAAGATTGATACACAACCAGTGTTTGACATGGTGGTAGGGGATAGTAGTATCTTGAAATGTAAAGGATGTTGCACTAACGAAAAGTTGGAAATTTAACGCCATTGCTTTCCCATGCAGTTGTACACGTTAGCTATGGCAAGCATCCATCTCGTATTGGGCGTGCATTGGTTTATGAGGGCTTGGCGAGGTGGTGTGGGATTTTGTTGGCAAGACAATGCACTTTACACAACATCATGGCCATCAACTTATGCTATCGGCAAACACGCGACCAGCAGTGACAAAAATGGCTAATTACAAGATGTCGAAAGGGGCATCTGCGAGTCTTGTCATGCTCATGAATCCGATGGGGCCCAAGCGAAAACTCGAAAGTGAAGCCGACAATAAATGGAGTACATTTATCCTCACTCCTCGATGAGTTCTCGAATGTGTTTGTAATTCTTAGGAGATTACTGCCGCCACGGTCATGCGACCACAAGATCAATCTTCAGGCTGAAGCAACTGCCGTCAAGCAATGTCCCTATTGGTACAACCCATTCCAAAGAGAGATACTTATGCAACTAGACAAGAGATGCTAGCACAGGGCATCATTCAGCCGAGTAGGAGCCCTTTCACTTCACTAGCCTTACTCATGCAAAAGAAAGATGGAAGTTGGTGATTTTGTGTGGATTATTGAGCCCTCAACGCCATCACTATCAAGGATCAGTACCCTATACCTATCGTGGAGGATCTTTTGGTTGAGTTACAAGAAGCGTCGTTCTTTTCCAAGCTTGACCTATGGGACGACTACCATCATATCAGAGTAATAGAGGCAAACATGCCAAAGACCACCTTCCTCATGCCGGACGGCCATTACGAGTTTTGTGCAATGCCTTTTGGTCTCACCAATACGCTGACAACATTTTAGTTTCTCATGAATGACGTGTTTAGGCCTTACCTATGCAGGTTTGTCCTTGTCCTTTTATATGATATTTTGGTGTTTAGCACAAATGAGGAAGCGCATTTCCAGCATTTGCACATCGTTCTATCTCTCTTGAGGCAGCACGTCTTGCACGCCAAATTATCCAAGTGCACATTTGGCATGTCACAAGTTACGTACCTAGGCCATGTAAGCAGTCAAGGCAGTGTCTTGATGGAGGCAGACAAGGTCATAGTGGTAAAGGAATGGGCATCACCTCGCAGGTGAAACAACTTCATGGTTTTCTTGGTGTAGTAGGTTACTACGAACGATTTGTATGTAACTTTGGAACCATAGCAGCTCCGCTGACCGAGCTGACAAAGAAGAACGAGTTTTGCTGGAGTCCTCAAGCAGAAAAGGCATTTGAAGCCTTAAAGCAAGGCGGTTACGTCGACACAGGTACTAAAAATGTCCAACTTTGATACCCCATTCGAAGTAGAGGTCGATGCATCCGACGTTGGCATTGGGGTTGTTTTGAGCCAGAACCAGCACCCACTCGCGTTTTTCAGTCGTGCCATGGGCTCTGCTTTCCATAGTAAATCAGCTTATGTCCGCGAGTTGATTGCTATAGTTTCAGCAGTGTTGCGTTGGTGACATTATCTCTTGGGACGACATTTTGTGGTCCTCACAAATCACCATAGCCTGCACTACTACACTACTGTCTACAACAATCGACTTTGCTTCCTGAGGTATAAGAATGGGTATTAAAAGTGAGTGGCTTTGATTTTGAGACCAAACACCGAAAGGGTAGAGATAACCTCGCTACAGTCGGTCTGTCACGATGAGGGGAGTGGGAATCATCTGGCCAATTGTTTGTTGTGATTTCTATATAGTGTCAAGTTTGGGATCAAATAACTCGGGCACACCGTATTGCAGCCTCAGTTCAGTGCATTCGCACTGACTTACAGGATGATCCCACTCACAAATACGGGTATGAATGGAGGCCTCCTTATCTATACTTCCAAGATCGCATCTATATACGCACTTACATAGAATTGTCAGGCGTCTTGGTAGCGCATCTCCATGATTCCGAAGAGACAGGTCACGAAGGGGTGGGTGGGGCATATTGCCGTCTGCAAACTGCTTTCTTTTGGCCATGTATGAACCGACAAATTTGAGACTACATCAAAGGGCGTGATATTTGCCAGCATAACAAATATGAAACACAATGACCAGCCAGGTTATTGCAGCTGCTTCCTGAACAAATTTGAGAAGATATTTTGACGGACTTTATCGAAGGCCTACCCCGCTCGAGTAGGAAATTAGTGGTGTTAGTGATGATTGACAAGTTGTCAAAGTATGCACACTTCATTGCCCTGAGTCATCCTTTCTTAGCTAAGATTGTTGCACACACCTTCCAAGAACACATTGAGAAACTCCATGGCATGCCTCGATCCATTATCAGTGATTGTGACGCAATGTTCCTTTGTGTATTTTGGAGAGAATACTTCCGTTTATAGTGCACAAAACTAAAGATGAGCACTGCCTATCACCTGCAGACGGATGGGCAAGCAGAGGTAGTAAATCACTGCATAAAAACCTACCTCTATGCTTTGCTGGGCAGCGCCCAAAGGCATGGGCAGCTTATTTATCATGGGCAAAACTGGCATGTAAACCGGCTAGCGCACTTTCACAAATACAACTCCCTCTCAGGCCGTCTATGGGAGACCACCACCTACGGTTCATCGTTACTTGTCGGGCACCGCGCGTGACCACACGGTGGACACCCAGCTGCATTGTCGAGATGTCATCTTGAAGGACCTAAAGACGCATTTAGCTGCAGCCTGGAATCGGATGATCATACAATACAACTGCTGCCATAGAGCAATGACGTTTCAAGAGGGCGATTGGGTGTTCTTGAAGAGGTCCCCACAACATACCACGCGCTTACAAGGATCCGAACAGCAAAAGCTACTCTCTCGTTACATGTGGCCCTACAAAATCAGCCGAACAGATAGGTAAACTTGCTTACGAGCTCCTACTTCCAGAAGAAAGCTCTATACATCAAGTATTCCACATATCCAAACTGAAGCTGCACCAATGCTCCCACCGGTGAAGATGTCAATTCTGCTCCAATCTCAGAAGCAACATCTGAGCTTACACCTTTTTGATGCATCAGTACGAGGAAGTTAAAGGTAAACAGCAAGTGGCATCACCAATGGCTTATTGAATGACTCTCCAATGAAGATGCACCAGCGACTTGGAAGATAGCGAGGACATCATCTCTCGTTTTCTATTATTCACACCTTGAGGACAAGGTGTTGTTCGAAGGAGGGAGAAATGTGAGGCTCTGTCTTAGTTTTGTTTAAGTTTAATAATGTTAGACAGATTTAATTCGCGTTATGATTTGGTTATTAGTCAGTTTGGATTGGGTCCTTAATAGAGACCCACTTTGCTTTATACTGTAGTTTCTTTGTGGGCGTGATTAGCCCTAATGCAAAATCATTATGATGTTTTGTTCTCTCTCTTAATCTCTCCTCTTCCACTCTTCCATCATGCCAGTCCATTGATAGCCTTGGAGGTTATCACATTTTCAGGTGGATTTTTTATTCTGGAATTTTGATGAATCAAAATTCCAAGCCAATCAAACGCCCCCTTAATTTCTTATTTTAGTTTTTGTTCATTTCAAATTTTCTATGTATTGGTTGTATTTCCATAAGGTTAGTTTTTGTTTTCAAGGTTATTTTTCATTTTGAAAAACATCTGAAAATTGCCCATATTTGATTGCCTTTAGCCAAAGTTCTTCATAGAACTTGCAGTAAAAGGAGATGCTTTTAAGAAAATCATTAATTCCCCTCAATTAGCTAGTGATTTAATTTTTTTTCAACTTTCCTTTGTCCTATGTTGATTTTTATGGGATTGGGAGTCCTGTAAAATTATTTAGATTGTTTTATATTTCTTTTAGGAGTTTTTGCAAGAAAATTGAGTCTTTTATTTTTCTTTCTCAAACTTGATATTTATGTTTTGAATGTCATTTCGGTAAAAAGTTTAGTTTTCGAAGGGCAAATTTGGATCTTTTTCTGCAAAGAAATTTGGATCTTTTTCTGCAAAGTTTATGTTTTTATGATATCTTATACTTTCTAAAGTGTAGATCCCACCTCTAATTGGATTTTTTTAAATTTATTTCTTTCTTGATTTGTCGATCCTAGTTAAGTCTTCATTTCACTTTTTACCCAGAGTTTAAGTTTTTCTTCATATAGTATCGTGTTCTACAGTGTTAACTTGTGTATACTAGGGTTATTTTATAGACCCTAAGTCAGATTGTGAGGCGTAGGTTTCTGGAATTGGTGGGGACCCATCCATCTTTAGGATTTTCCTGTGAGTCTTAGTCTAATTCTTAGTCTAATAGGAGCTTTAAGGATTTTTGAGTTCAGTAGAGACTTGCTTCTTGCCTCTATTTTAACATATACTACAACCATCACCACAACCACCAACACTTTAAGTTGCAACAACAAGCAACTCAACAAATATGAAGGAAGAAGAAAGTCTCTACTGAACTCTAATGCATGAAAAACTATGAATTCAGGAAGGTGGAGATTTATTCTTTTCAATTCTATCTCTGGTTAAAAAATGATTACTCTAATGTTTTAATGGCTTACAGGTTGCTTCAGTTATGTAGCATGGAATTGGATCTAGCCTAATTATGGTGCTAATATGTGGAATAAAGCACTGAACAAATGGCTTGGGACTGAGGTGGTGATCTTCTTTTGCCAAATAAATCTTTGCAAGGACTCATTCTTCTTGTCTTCTGTTGTTGCAGAACTGCTAGTACTATTTTCTTATTTTCCTTTACTCAGTCCCCCCTATAGTTACATATTTGATTTGAGATTGTTTATTCTGTTTTTTCTGTAGGGACTTGAGCATCATGAAATTATTGTGAAGAGTGACAACCAGAAACAACAACAAGCAATTTCTGATCAGCAGGAACGACAAGATCCCAGCAGCCACACCATGTTCCACTAGTGGATCTGATCACGTGTTCCACATAGGCGTGATTAGATTCCACCCTTCAACGAGCAATAGAAGGAGGAAGGAGATGATAAAAGAGATGGAGAGACGAGAGAGGAGGAAGAACGAGAGAGGAAGATTCAGTCTCTGCCCATCAACCGAAGAGAGAGGAAGAAAGAGTTTGGGGTTTAGAAACCTAACAGTCACCGGAGAGGAGATCGCCGGAAATCTGCCAGTCGTCGGTAGCCTGAAGTGATCACGCCTCTAGCTCTGATACCATGTTGTCGTGAGAGAAAGAGAGAAGAAAACAAATCCAACAACCTGTTATTCATCACGTACCCTAACCCTTACTTAAGGAAGAATTAGGGTAAAAACAAAATTACAATGTAAATGAAAAGTTCTTTGAAAATAATTAAAGAACTGTCAAGTTCTTTAATATTCAAAAACTACCTCAAGTCAAGTTCTTTAATATTCTAAAAACTACCTCAACTTCAACAAAAATCATTACCAGTTATAGCATGAGAACTATTCATGTTAGCAATTTACTCATTTATGTATGTGAAGTTCACCTATAATCAGTACAAATCCTCCGACTATTTTATGTGGTACTTTCTTAAACTAGTGTTAGGTACTTGCCCTATGGTTGTTGACTTGTTCCATCATCATGCACACAAAATAGTTCATATATATTCAGTAAGGTGGTTAACAAAATTGAATATTTTGTATATGCTAAAAGGCTTAGTGGATTCAGTAGACACATACATGGCCATTAGAATTTTGATGTTTTATATTTTAGTGAAAATATGGTGCCATTCAATACAGTAGATATACACATGCGTGTATATCTTCATATTTTCTCAACCTTATTCCTTGTGAGAAATGTTGAAATATTTAGTACATGAAAAGGTTGTGTGATCTACATACTATTCTTTGCTGAAGATTGTTGTGTACAATTGTTTAGGATATCAACATGCAATTGCTAAAGAGACAGGGCGCCGCTTGGGAATGGGAACAAACATGTACCCATCTTCTTCATTGCTTGGCCAAAACAAAGATGTGTCAATTGCTGCTTTGCCTTTTTCTGTAGGTGCATTGCTGGGTGATACAGACTCATATGGGATAATTCTTATTCGAAGTTCTTCAAGAAGGTACCATGTCAGTTCGTTAGCTATACATGCCTTCTTAAAGATGGTATTCTTATTCTATACATGCTTTCTTAAAGATGGTATTCTTATTCATGATCTTCTAATTTTCTAAATGACCATGATCTGTGTTCTTTGTTCCATATTTTTTTTTAAGACAGTGCAATATAAAGTCGATGCTATACCACCTACAGCAGAAGCACCAAGGCCTGAAAGTGAAACAGATGTTCCAGTGGTGACAAGTTGAATCATCAATAGGAATTGGAGAGGTTTCTATATTTCGAACAGATATTCTTAAGGAGGCCCCATTTCTTCATCATGGGGATTCATCTTTTGGGCTCAATTCCTAGCTGCCGAGGTTTATCACTGATTATTTGTAATCGCAGCTACATTTTACAGCACTTCTGGCATTTCTGAAATTATGTGAGCACACCAAATTGTTATTACCTTGGCATATTGCTAATTCCTAATTCTATTCCTAATTTTATGTTCATAAGAGTAAGGGTAAACTACACTTATTGCCATAAATTATGTTAAACGAGTTAACGAGTTAAATTACCCCTAAACGAGCTAAACGAGTTAAATGGGTTAAATGAGTTAAACACTGAACAAGGAAATGCCTAAACTAAACTAGTCGAGCTCGAGCTCGTGTTAGGGAACTCAACTCGAGTTCGAGCTCGAGCTCGAGCTCTTTCAGCTGAGTCAAGCTCGAGCTGGGCAAGCTTGGGCTCGACTCGGCTGGTGTGCAGCCCTATGTCTTCCTAGCTAGTCCCAAGCTCAAGGGATAATCTCCCCACGGTGACCATCAATAAAAAGCCACAACTAAAAAAATCTACAAAGAGTCTTCAGCAACAGCTCTAGAGGAGCTTCTTCCTTTCGACGTCCTCAGTAGCTCCTTCACAGCCTCTTCAGCCTGCCTCAAGCACAACAGCGTGGACGCCTCTTCTCCAAGCTTGTCTTCAGTAGCCCCGATGCCTCTGCTCAAGCTCACCTTCAGCTCTCTCAAGCACAGCAACTGCAGCTCGCGCAACAACTGCATGTTTCATTAATCCTGCCTCAAGTACAACAGCTTGGACGTCTTCAGCAGCTCCAAGCCCATCTTCAATAGCTTGGACGCTCGGCAACTCCAAGCTCGCCTTCCAGTAGCGCTTAGCTCTCAAGATTTGCTCGATACTCCCCCACAGACAGGTTTAGTAACTCCTAAATTCGGCACAGTAGTTGCCTCATCTCTCGAACTCATGATCAGTGGCTCAGGCCTCTTCTCAGTACGTTCAGCAGCTTTCCTTCAACTTGGCTCCACACTGCTCTCTATCAAGGCCGGTAGCTCTACTGATCCTCTCTTAAGCTGGCAGCTCTGCTCCTCTTAAGTTCGCCACCTTTGCTCCCTATCAAATTCAGCAGCTTTGCTGCTCCCTTTTAAGCTTGGCAGCAGCGTCTCTACAGCTCGCCAGCTCTCAAACTTGACTCGGCAATTCCCTCTCTCGCTCTTTCTGTCTCTCTCTTGTACCAGCAAAGAGAGGCAATTCCCTCTCTCGCTCTGTCTCTCTCTTGTACCAGCAAAGAGAAGGAGAACGGTCAGCAGCCTTGAGGACCTCCTCTTTTGCTGAATTTGCTAAGCTTGAACACGATTCTTGGCTTCTAGCTTAAGATTTTATCGTTCTAGGCAGCGTGACCTAGTCATAATCATTCTATTCCAACAAGAAGAAAATCTTTTCTACTTCCTACACTTGATGGCTGGGGGAAATACTGTTGAAGAGGAAAAACATGAAAAAAATGTACGTTTTCAACCGATGTTATCAAACACCGGTAACTTTTCCCGGGTAAAAAGGTTGATCCAGGGAAATTTTTCCCTGGAAAAAAGTCGGACCCTGGAGGGTCCGACTTTTTTGCGCAGATAATTTTTTTGCCCGTTAGGGCTTCCTCCTCACTCTTTGTTCTTCTTTGATCACTCGCCCGACCGCTCGCTGTGCTCTCCACCACCGCCGCTGCCGCTGCCGCTGCTCTGCCTCCAGCCGTCGTCGTGGTCTTCCGAAGAAGCTGAGGTATGCCAACCTCTCTCTCCCTATTCTGCGTTCTCCCTATTCAGAGGACAGGGAGGCATGTGATGATGGTTCCCCTCTCTGTTCTTTCCTCTTTATATATATCCATTCCCCTAGTTCATTCCCTCCACGTCTTCCACATCCCCCTCCTACTGTTTCCCTCTTTTCCTCTCAGAAATTTTGAGCTTGGATTGCTTCAGATAAAAGTAGGTGAAGTTGCCATCCCCTCTTTTGCTTCTTTTTGATATATTTTATATTTTCACCATTCAAACCTCATGGTTCGTTTGTTAACTGCTCTTCTTTGTCATGGGCTTTTGTTGTTCACTTATTTCTTTCTTTTCCGATTCTTCATTGAGTTGGGTTGGGTTTCCCTACATGAAGATAATAAACTCTTTGCCTGTTGTCATGGGCTTTTTGTATACTTCTTTTGTTGGTTTCTGTTTTTCTTTTTCATCTGTCTTAATGTTGGTAAGCCTAACACATGCTTAGCACATAGCTTCACCACATTTACAAAGTCTGTCACCGTGTTTTGGGCTTTTGGCAGATGTAAGAATCTTGTGTGCAAATATTACATAACGCTGTGACAGACTTTATCTAATTTCCCCCGGTAGCATTGGTCCCCAAGTGT